>JAPYZA010008737.1:0-15071 GCA_030522685.1 Eupelmus azureus | reverse complement strand
GTGCGCGTCCTGAACGAGCGCCGATCCGGTGATTGATTTTCAAAGTTTGTGTTTATGAGCGCTGGCTTTCATTTATGGGTGTAATCGATATTGAGCTTGAGTGTTTCATTATTAGTGTGTTAAAAAGTGTTTTGGGGGCGGTGATAGTGCGTCTGTGAAGCTGCGAGTCAGTTGAGATTGGGGGTTTTCCAATTTTCTGAATCATACATGGTTTTTGTTTTTTTCCGAATTATGGAAATCGTTTTCAATTTCGTATTCCGGCTAGAACAGTTTTTTCGGTCAAATGTAATGATGGATGAGTAGTATTAAGCTGCAAATGTGAATTTTCAAGCTATTAACCCTGATAGAAATGATTTTATTGAATAGTAAGTTAATGGATTTCTACCATGGAACGAAAGTACCAATTCAATTATCGTTAATAGCTCTCAAAGCACTCCGCGAATTACAGTAACCTCAAAATCACAGCGCGAACCCCCAACTCACCATAGAAACGGCCGATAAATTCAATTCCCGCACTCAAAGGTTCCATAAATTTCCGCGAATCCACACCAGCGCGCGCCCGATCACGATAAATTACCATATGTATATACAAACCCAGCGTTCCTGAGAAACTAACCACGCGCTCGCCTATACACACCAGCTTAATCCTCGCACGAAATAATATCTCTGACGTGCACCTGGCATCGGGCTTTAAATCCCTCAAAAGAGCAGCGAGCGGCTCGTGCGGCTGGGCTCATTTTCCCGGGCTGTATTGCGAGAAGCACGAGAGAGCGCGACTTCATTAGGGCGCATATAAACGGAGAAGCCCGCGCCGAGTTCTCGCTCCAAATAAGCGCGTGAGCTTTGATAGGTCGAAAATTCGAGCTCGGTCATTGTAAGCCGATGTGTGTGTGTGTACGTATGTATATGTATACGGCTTAAGCCGTGCGATATTACCAGGGCGTGACGCGCAATAATTAAATCACATATTTCGCCGGTCCGGTTTACACGCACTTTCGAATGTGCATTATACCGATGTGCGTTTGAATCGCGCGCTTTTACTGAGTCGCGTGCGATTGTTCTGAAAGCTTGGCGCTTGAGTATTTTCATTATACGATGAAATTTTACGTTCTCGCGCAGGTGAAACACCGTGTTAATTGCGATTGTCATTCGCGGGCTGTTCATTTTGCATCGACGATTCTGTAAACGACGCGTGCTCTGTTGATACATACATCGGGCATGATGTTTAACGCGTGTGTATATTTGGTAAGACTTAAACTAACTGCTTGTAAACCGATTTGTTTTGAGTCTGGTTAGAAAAGATGAAATGGATGGGCGATTAATCAATGTTGCTTGGGGTCGTGAGCTCTCGTTTTTTTTTTAATTTTAATTTTTGTAATTTTTGTTTTTTTTTCTTTTTACACGGTTGAGTAGTTTGGCGCGCGGCCTGTGGGAAAATGAAGCGAGCTGGGATGTGTTTTGTAATTTCGAGCTCGATCGAATGCTGGATGTTTGACGGGTGCGCTGGGTTGATATTGAAAAAGTTTCATTAAAAACAGAAGATACAGAAATGTAAAAATGATGCTGCCGGAAAATTATGGATTTGAAGGATTGATTTTGTTGTTTGTTTTTGATAATAGCTCAGACAGGAATACATTCATCAGGCAGTGATGCAAAGCAAACCAGTTATTTTTAAAATCAATTACATCTTTTAAAAAAATTGTACATAAAAAGTACTCATCCCCACTCTTTAATACACTAACAAGTACGTAATTTTCGATTATCTTACAGAATCACCCTCCTCTTTTCAACGCTCACTTCCGCCCTCGTAAGAATCTTATCAAGCCAGTGCATTACACGCGCGTAAATCCGATACCAGCACGATAGCCTGTTGATAAACTTTCATCACGAGATTATGCAAATAACTTTAAATTTTCTGTCGAACGCAAAACTCGCTCCCCCACGTCTCCTCCGAAACACACTCGGTCTCTTATGGGTCTCGGAAAGGCGAAAGCTACGTTCGTATCGCGACCCCTCGCTTCGAAATTGACAATTACATCGCGGCCCTTTGGTTCAGGAATGTGTGAGAGACGCCGGGAGAAGGTATATAGGTGTGTACGTATATGTATAGGGGAGATTTCGTGCGCACGGTTCTTTTGATAATCAGCGAGAGAAACGACGACGACGTCAGTCTTGTCGGCTTTGTCAATAGCTTGGCGCTCTCCCGGCGGCGCTTAAATTTTAATCAAAAGTATATATCTGATTTGAATCTTGGAGGTGTCGACGAATTTGCGTTTACACTTTTGTTCTTCGAGTTTGAGAGTCTGCCTGCTTCTTGCTTGGAATATTTGGGGTGGATGATTTTAAGATGTGCCAAGTTTTGGAGGGGGATTCGGAAAAAAATGGGAGGATTGAAAGCGGAGATTAAACATTATGAGTTTTAAATTGAATTTAAAAGTTGGATTATATTTGGATTTGAATACCGTTGAAGTGTAGTTGTTTATATACTGTAATTGAATATCTATCTTTATTTTTATTTTTAAAAGATTGTGTTACTTAAAATTATTTAACAGATACATTCTTATTCTTTGATAAAGTATGTTTGGAAACAACTGCAAAGAAAGATTGTACATTATGAGCAATTACCATACTATATGTCCTTTAAAATTCTAGGTTTGTGTAAAGTACGTAATGCATTAAAAGTATACACTTTCTACAAAGTGCACGACAAATAACATTTTATTAAAACGTCTGCGATTTTCAGTTTCCTTTTAGAAAAACATCATTATCATGAAAAATAACGTGATGCAGAGCAGAATCAAAAACTCCTTTAAAGTATAACTCTATTTGGACCGACTGGGAGAGAGAAAAAGTACCTCGTGTCCCAATGACATAGCTTTTATGTCTTGATGGCACTTGGCCGACATTTTCCGTTTCTCCCCCGCAAATAGCATTTCCAGGGGGTTCGACTTGTCGAGAAAGAGAGCGAGTTTCGCTGGAAAATATATAGGGTCCAGAAGAGGAGGTGGAGATGGAGCTGGAGGCTGCGGGCGCGCTACAGGCGGTCGTTACTTTATCGCTGCGGCGCGAGGCCCGACGACTTTGAGCCTGAAAAACATCGTTACCGGCAAATGACGCAGAAACGAGCGAAGCGTTACGTATATATACAGTAAAGCAACTGGGAGAAACTTCGGCTCACATAAAAAACACCAGACAGAGGAGAAGAATGAGACAGGACTTTGAGGTGCATAGTTGTTAGCTAAGAAAATTGTTATTCTTGTGGTGGAACGAATGCTACTTATAACAATGAGGTTCTGATGGATTTCAAAATGTGATTTCATTGTTGCTTATGGGAAAAATGATTTTAATTATATCTACTTATTTTTCTCAATGGGATTCGATTTTGAAAGTGTTTAATATTTTATAGGATGTCTATGTCTATGTCTAAATAAAGTTAAAATTTGTACTACGAAACTCTTTATTTTATAGTAGGAATTTGTGTAGTTGAAACAATAATTTTCTCTTAACATTTTTAAAAAACTGCTAGCAATTTGTTAAGCGGAGTATTATGAAAATAATAAATGTTGTAAATAAAAATTACCAATTATCTTGCTTAAAGCTACATTATTTAAAAAATGATTCGAATGTAAAATTCATTATATTATTGAAACAATTTTTGGCAACGTTGGATTTAATATTCGCATGGCATCAAAAATGTGCTAAAAATGCCGTTTGAAACATTGGCCTATCTCATTTAGATGACGAGATACAATCAACCTGTGCGACTGCAAACTTGTGTAGCCGCAACTGCTTATTTGTTGATAGCGTTATCATATCGATAAATGACTAGTTGCTGTGTAAAAAAAGCGTCGAAAAAACACTAAAAACTGATTGTATTAATTTTTGATTATGATTATCTATCTATGCCACTGCAAATGACGAAAAAATAATAATAAAACATCATTCACATGGTGATAATGCGAAACATTTAAATGAAGATAAAAAATACAACTGTAAAAAGACAATTGTAATTTTTCTAATTTTTTTATTTTTATTAGTGAAGACTTTTGAAATTATCATTTTCTGTCGACGTATTCCATCATAAATTTTAACAACTTTCAAGATATACTTCAAAATAGATGAGAAATGTTGTTCTTGGAAATCTTGGAATTCTTTGAAAATTTTTCAGAGTGCTTAAACAACAATTTTCTAACAAGAAAAAAAATTACTAATTAAATCTAATTATTGTACTTAATATAAGATATTATTTTTAAGTTAATTAATAATTCATTTATTTGGTATAGCGTACAATGTTTATATTTTCTATCCAGTAAAAAAAATATAGTGTTAAAATTTAGATTTAAAAGTTTTATGATATTAATGAAAAAGTTTTTGATAATTCGATTATGCAGAGAAAACTATCTTAGTTTTTGATGACGCATTCGTTGTCCAAGCATATACCCTTAAAATATTCTCGGGTTTTCCCTGATGTTTTTGGTACCACTTAGCTCAAATAAGAAGCCGTTTGAAAGTAAGAAGAAATTTTTAATATTTTTCGGATTTTCCAATGTTCAATATTTCAGAATTTTATTAAATAAAAGGAAACAATTTATTCCAGAGTAATTACAGTTCATTATCTCATGTAACTCAGTAGGGAAATCCACACAGTACTACGTATCATCTTATTGCAGAGAAATTATTATCTTCTTTTGAAATGGATATTTCCAATTGAACGTCGTTCGCATGCATGGCATTTCTACTTCCATTCTGGTATATCCCCTTGACTAGATATATAAGATTGCAGAGTAGAATAATTTGATTCAGTATAGCTTTGAAAGTATTCAGAAACTCATCTAGTTCCGACTTGTGACTTGTAAGTGATACGTAAGTTTCGGTTTGGCAACAATTATTGACCAGTATTATTTGTTTTTTAACAGAGGCAATAACTTACATCATTTTTAACTACATAAAATTGTTCAAAAACTAGTTTTAAATATTCTTTTGTCACTGCGTGTAAAGTGGATAATTTACCCACTCCCGGTAGTTAGTAAAACACCCACTCTCGTGTAAAAAAAATCGCACATGTACCTCGGGAGTAAATAAACAATGTCTTAAATCGCATGTTTACATTATCGCATATTATTTATAATACTACCACCATTTTTTTCGATTCGTCAAAATAAAAAAATAAAGAAACACCATATATACTGTAGTAACACAAATTTGCTGATTAACATTTAAAATAAAAAATAAAATTAAAATTAAAAATCTCAATTATTAATTTCAGTATTCGCACTCCATACACCATGCAGCGCATCATCCTCGTTGCTCTTTTCGCTTTGGTGACCATCGCCAGCTGCTCGGACAATCCAAAGCCCCATAATCTCATCAGGGGAGAATACAACCAATACCACGACTTCCTGTTGGAGCAGCGCCAGGTCGACAAGAGCAGCATCCCCTTGTTCAAAGTCAAAGAGACCGCGACAATTCCGGGCAATGGAGAGACTAAAATCACTTACATCGAAGTGATTGACGTTAAGGCCAAAGATACTTCGGCTACGGCGTCCATCATAAATGGCGGACTTGGCCATACTTTTGTCACCCTTCGTTTCAAAAGCCAACGTAGTCACGGTATTCACTTCCTCGTCAAAGTGTACGGCAGGAGATGATTTGATATTGAATTTTTGAACAATTTGAGAAGTGTTTTTGGAAGTTTTCTGGATAGCGGAGTTCATAGAGTTTTTTAATAAAGTATTATATCTGAAGTATACTAAAGATAACTATAAGTAATTACCATAAGTAAACTAATGTCATTAAAAAGATAGACTATTAGATTTAGAAAAAGTTTATGTTTAGAGTTTTTAAGTGATTTTTTTGAACGTGTATGTTTTGAAAAAATTCGTAAGCTGGTTTTTTATGATCTCTAACATCTGTAATTTTTTTTGTGATCAATAATTTAAAAAAAAAATGTTTTGTTTGAAATTAATTTTTTGAATCGTAGTATTACAGTAAGTTTATATTTCTGAAATTTTTGAACATTTTCTGATTGTATTATGTTAAAAAATTATTTTCATACTGTTATAAATTCGTACAATAAAATGTGACTTTCTCCTCTTAATTTAAGCGTCTACTCAAGATAATTCGTAATTATTTATTTGAATATATGCTTATGTTTAAAAAAATTCTTTTGTTTGAACTTAATTTTTTGATATATTAAATAAAAGAATATTTACTTATAAGATGTGCGAGACAAACATATTTGGAAATTCCGACTTTGTCCCAAAGAAAATAAAATTTAGTCTTGGAAACCAGATCTCGGTCCCTCCTGATAAAATCCCTAAAATCCTAAATTTCATAAATCCAAAACATCAAAATATACACATAAAAAACACCCATTAAAAACGAGAACCGGTACTCGCATTAACCACCAAGTCCGCTCACACGTACCCTACCAGTCGCGCGCTGGATCTTATTGAAAACTCGACGAGAACTGCCTACTGCTTTTTCTTTCAGCCGCGCGTATTCCCCCTCGCGAATGTACGAGCATTAACATATTTTCCGGGCGTCCCAGGACTTCCGCTGTCGTTCGCAATGCGTCGTTACTCTCCTGGCTCCGCGCTCGCTTGCTCTCGTTTTTTTTTCTTCTCCTCTTCGTCCGCTTTCCTTTAAAGAAATTGGCAGGGATGATTTACGCGATGACTCGATTATTTGATCTCGGGGGGTATAAAGGAAAATGCAAATCGCGAGCGTCGATGGGAAACTGCGAGCCGATCTTCCCTGATACTGGCTCCCTCCTTTCGGCCTCGCGTTTTGCTCGGGAAAATGCGGGATTACGTGGCCGGTTAAAGTGGAGCTGCCGAGATGATTTTGAGAATGTGTTCGCCTTGTCTATTAAATTGCGTGTATAGTTGGAATTGTGTGTTTCAGAATAAAGAAAACGTATATCGAATGAAAAAAAGAATAAGCATGAATAAATTTTTATGTAAGTGCTTATCCTATCTCGTTAAACAATATAATCGATCAACACGAAAACGTTCGCTTTCATTATCCCAATCCTTTCCTATTCTCTCAATTACACGCAACGGTCCAGCTGCCGGCAATAGCTCATTTCGGTAAATTAACCCTTTCTCCCCTGGCACCCACCGGTGATGGATTATAATGACGATCCGAAGATGAACGAGGTGTACTAACTCAGATAAAAGTTAGCCGATTTCAGCATCGACAACGAGATTCTAGCACATCGCTTACTCTCCATTGCCAAGCTGTCAGTCGAGCACGCATCTCCGCTTCCTCCCTTCTTTAATATATTAACCACCTAACGCATCCCGCGTCTCTGCCGTAAGTACAAGCCCCGAGTCCCGAGCTCAAAGTACAAAACTCTCCCGCATCCTGAAAATTTGACGTGCACGAAAGGGCTTCCTCTGCATTCTCTATCCCTTAGAGAGCGGCGGCAACTTCCCATATACGACCGCTCAAATTTTCTTCTTCCTTTGTTCCAGCGCCTACCCTCTACTTACGCATCCTCGCACTAAATAAAAATAGGACTCTATATACATACTCGTGCTCAATAAATATTCCAGCGCACGCGAGGATCGACGGAGCGAAGCTCACTCCACGCTGATGCCATACTTTTCCGATGCGTATATAATATTCCCGCGAAATACTTGGGGGAGAAGTCGGAACTTTCTTCGACTATAATCGAAGTACGGCTACGAAACGAAAGCGATAGTTTCGAGGTAGGGAGGAAAAGTAGCGGCGAGTTTATCGGTAGTCGCGATCGAGCGCGACTCGAAATTTATATAGAAACGCCTGAGAACTCGGCCGAGTTTTGATTGCGCAGAGACAAGAGAGCCGCTGCCGCTTTTATCGGGCCGCATATTTATCATGTTATGTGCTGCGCGCGGCGCGCGCGCGCTGGCTCGTGGAACCGATGATTTAGCATAGTTGTAAATATGGGAGAAAAGAGAGCGATACGCGCTCATTTGAAATTATGATATACTTGCTGGTATTATAAATGGGCTATTTAACTTTGAATGTGTAACTGTAAGGAAAATCGGTTTACGGTAATGAGCGCGCGAGATGAAAAAGTTTTATTAGACTGGGAACTATGTTACTGCGGGTATTTAATCAAAAAGTTGCGCTCGGCACTTGCGGTAATCGGTTTTTGGAGAGTTGAAAGAGCTGCGATATTTTCGAAATTTTGTTGCGAAAGTCGAGATTTCGGAAAGTTCACATAGCAGCAGCCGATATTTTAAATTCTTGACAAGTAATTACTTATAAATAATTGGACGCGTGAAAATACATCTTACATTGCGATTAATCAATATTCAGCTTTAAATCTAAATTTAAGATAAAATCCTGCCTTTAATACTCTTTAAGGACAACAAGATTATTCTGTAGAGCGCACCTATATCTACATTATTTCCCATCAATATTTTTAAGACTAAAACACCTATTCATCTAGTGCTCGGCCACGGTAGTCATTTTCAATCGCTCCCCACATTTTCTTGACACTTTAAGCCGAACATACACGTTCATAAACAAAAATTGCCTCTACTATACCATACACTTCGCCCAAAAGAAAAAAAGAACTCACGCACACAATTTCTTCAAGCATTCAAGCTCGATATTTCAGCGCGGCGTGGGCACTTTGTTCTCGCGCATCCGTGGAAAAACAGCTGGGGGTAAATATGCGCGCGTGCAGGAAAAGCGCGCCGTTGATGTATGTCTCGCGATTTTCACCCCAGGCGCGCGCAGGAAAGAGAGAAAGGAAAAAAGACGGACGGGCGCGCGATGTTCGTTACAATATTAATGCGCTTATTATGCGACGCGCAGTAACTTAATGGGCCTCGCGCCCCCATAAGTCACGCGCCGGGATCGTCCTTTTTTAGAGGGCTGCATGGTTCTTGCTTCATCTTTTTTTTCTAGGACTTCTTCTGCGGTGGATAGCCGCAGGACCAAATTGGATTCGGGCGTGGGTGTAGTGTACTGGCTTTTCTGTTTTTTGTGGATTTGGGATGGTTGCATGGTTGGTTGGGGTGACCTGGAGTGTATGAGGCAATTTTATATTGTTAAGATACATAAATATTTTGCAATACAAATATTTATTTTTGCTGCTTTTATGTTCCTGCATTCAATATGGATAATTTAATTGAATGGTGTTACAGGATGCAGGAAATTTAAGTAGGCTTATTCCGCAACATGACGGACCAGTTTATATGAAGTACAGCGTTTATACGATTACAACTCATTGTAATTGTTTGCCCTCAAGGCTGTACTAACATTTAAGGGTACAATAGCTTTTCGCATGAATGACGATGGAGAAAATGAAGACTAATGATTCTTTGATTCACATAAAATATCTGTAATAACCAGAATGATGAAAAAATTCAGAATTGTGAATAATGAAAGAGTAAAACTGGAAAATTGCTAAGATTGTGCATATATGTACGAGTACCAAACCACATAAATTTCACATTTCATCCATTTATAAAATTTAATAACTAGGGATACAGATAAATATTGCAGCTATCACCGTATTTCTAAAGAACACTTATTGTGAATAACATAATTTATCGTTACACCACAGCAAATCAAAAATATTTATCCTAATTTACCTAATTATTATTTAAAATTGTGAAAAACAGTTTAGATTTAAAATGTTTTTAACCAAAAAATATAAAGTAGTAATATTTTACAAAAAGTACAAATGATGCACGTTTCAATTTTTTGTAAATAGTATTATGGCAAACAAGCTACTGTAAAGTTCGAATAAACATTGTAATATAAGATAATAAATATTTATCTAATATTATAAATTTCCTATAAAATGTTATATTATTGTTTCAAAAAAAAATAGTTTATTTTAGCATTTAACACGTTAAATAGAAAATTTAATTAAAATACAAGAGACTTGTTTCTTTTATATAGGGGTGCATTCTGCGAATATCTTGGCAAAAGGCTTCATTTATGTTTGTTTGAATTTCCTAATTACTTTAAATTTGTAAAAAATCTTATAATATAATCTGTAATATTACAAAAATAGTTAATTAAAAATATTACAATGTCATATATTAAACAATTTTATTATTAGAAAATGTGATAATATAAGGAAATAATAAACTTGCCTATTTTGAAATTAGGTAACATTACTTTAAACCAGAGATCCATAAAAAAGTAATAATCAGACCTGATGAAAAGCAATAAAAAATCGACCTTAATTGATGACAACACTTAGTGTCATTACTTCAGCAAAACGTCACACCAACCAACACGCAACACCGAAGCATTATAGCATCGCCCTCCCCCAAAGAAAAACCAGCCAATCAACGCATACAGCCATCTGATAATTGTTTAAACTCGTGAATCACCGCAGGCCTGCGCAAATCCGGGGCTTAATTAGGTTTTGCGCGGCTAGCGATGAGCCTCGGCGCTCGCTAATACACGTATTTCAGTCCCGATATGTATAACACAGCAGCGCGAGCGAGCGAGCTAGAGTTCATATCTATATAGCTCTTCCGCTCTCATTGTCTATTATATTAACGCCGGGGCCGCGAGAGCGCCGGGGCTATTTTGCAGATTATTGATGACGGGCGCTGTCCCACCTGCGCGTTTATCGCATTATTTATTCCGCGCGCCGCGGGCCCGCTAATCGCGTCCGATGATTGCGACAATAAATCGACCTTTTGTATATCGCGCCGGCTATTACGCGTTTTGCGTATGGTAATTCCTTTAATAAGGGGGCAATGCGCGCAGTTAAAATGAAAAATCGACGGATTAATCATTTCTCCTGGGGACTCTGGCGCAAGCGATGATTTTCCCCCCACACGCGCGCCTCCTTTTTCGATTTTTTCTTTAAACGAGCCAAGAGAGAGAGAGAGCGAGGTGCGTATAGGAATTTATATTCCCTTGATTAACATACTCGCGCTTGCGCGCGACGCAGTTAACCGGTAATTCGATGAAGTCACAAAGTCCCCCTGTCGCTGGGCTTTTATGACCGTCGAGATAAGACAGTCGAGCTCAGCGTCGAAGCACGTCGTTAAATAATTTCGTCGCTTGTCGGCTTTTTTCTGCCTGTCGACGCGCGCGCGCCGTTAGCCTTTTTGTTGGCTCGTAAACAAAAATTGCAAATAGCGAGGAGCTGCTAGGTACTAATTTCCGCGAGCTGTTCAGGGGGGATGTTAATTTGATTGAGAGTTTGAGATGTTAAATAAATTGATTTTAAATTAATTATGAGCCGCGGAGCGGCGCTGCGCGTTATTAAAATTCATGATGTTAAATTAATATCGGACGTTTATGTTATTATCGATGCCTGGAGCTGTGTTTAATGGAATTAGAAGCTCCGGTCAGTTTTCAAAGTTTATTTTAGATATTTGTACGGTAATTGGAATTTCCTTTGTGATTTATCAAACTTTGACTTTGCGTTTACGAAACTCTTTGAAAATGAACTTTGTTAATTTTGTTAAATATTAATTAAACTTTTAATTATTTATTTAGTCAAGAATCAAAGTTTGTTTGAGCCTCTGCTTGTTTACCTTTGAAGATTTTTAAAGGTAAATATCGCTTTTGATTGCCACAGCGACAGAATTAAAAAGGCACTAAACTCAATTCTGCCGAGCCTTTGATGTCACGTATCACCGACAGACCAACGGTCACAACTAGGTTACCAATTAATGCAATGCTCAATAAATATTGCAGTCTCTGACGTTCTCGCGACAAAAATTTCACCACCAACTCCAAACACCACTAAATTAAAAAAAAAGGAAAATATACTCAATATACTATCCTCACAACATATTCCCCCAAACTCAAACATCCCAGAAGAGCAGAAAAGTTCCTACTCTCCTCATCCCTCATTTCTCGCAGTGCCCGATCGATCTGCGCGTCTGGCGGCCTCTTAAAATAAACGATCCACCTTTACCTCGCTTCCCGAAAGGCGTTAACACCCTCCCAGCCACCCACCGGCAAGCACGCGGCTCTCATCGGCTCGAATCTTTTCGTATATATACGTACTCCACACACAGCCGGCGACGCGGCCGCGCGACGTGCAACAACCTCCCGACGACGGCAGTCGCCCCCCATTAAAAGTTCCTAAGGGTCAATTTCCAGTCAAATACACTCGAACGGTGTTAGGTCGGCGCGGGAGAGACCGCGGAATCGATATTAAAGCGGAGAGAGAGAGAGAGAAGCTCTAACGAGAGAGAGGCGACTATGCGGGGGTGGATATACGTCGCCCGCTGTAAACTAATCCGACGAGCGTTGGGGTGCCGGTAACGCAAGCCCCTGTGTATCGATTCGCGCGCGAGCTTTCTGCAGCTTTCGCGCTTGTCTGTGTTTTCTTCCGTTCTTTTTTTGCCTCTCGTAGGCGCGATGGGAGATTAGCGTGGCTCTGGGAGCTCTTGAAAATTTTATCTGGATTTCGCGAGGGGTTTGAATAAATACGCGGAGTTTATGAACTCTCGGCTTGCTCGTGCAGTTTTTAGAGGGGGAGGGGGAGGAGGAGGTGTTTCGTCGTTTTGCGTTGCGATTTTTGGGGGGTTTGTTGTGGAGTGTGTGATAAGGTTATTTAGTTGAGTACGGAATTGCGATGTTTGAGGATGAGTATTTTTTTGGTTTGCGAGTCGCTTTGGATTGTTTGGTTCTTTGTGAGAGAGCAAATATTATGGACTCGAGAAAGTTTCACAATTTCGTTATTGATTAAAGCGGAAATTGCAGGGGCATGTTTATAGCAATTAAAAAGTTAAGAAGCCCATTCGATCGAGTTTTAACCGAGTTACCGAAGGGATATTCATTATTTTATGTAAAGTGTCTCTCTCGCTACGGATTTATCGAGATTAAGGTCTGAAATTTTTTCAAGTTTACTACTTTAGCGATGATGGGCAAAACTTGAAAGTATTAAATTGCACTTATTATGTTTATATTTACTCGAGAGACACCTAATAAAATTTTATTGGTTATTTTATCTTATGCGCGTTAAAATGATCTCAACTTTCCATTTACCTGAATAAAATATAATGTTCATAAAAAATATAATACCGGTGATGAAACAAGCAGTAATAATATTACTAATACGACAAGAATAAAAAAAATCTATAATTTTTAATGACTTGCTGATGATTCACCAGTCAATTCCTTTAGAAAAAAGAGTAAAAGTTACTTTATTTGTATTTTTAAGACAATCAAATATTTAAAAGATTCACTTTTAATGATATCATAAAATTCATCTATTATAATGCAATTGGCACTTATTTATTTAGTTAACTATTTCGAACAGATTCGCAAACATATTAATAAAAACGTAATAAGCGCGACCCAGCAAAGCAAATACAAACAAATAAACAAAAAATATTACAAAATCCATCTCAAAAATTCACCACGCAATTTTTATTTTTATACATACACACACACCTTCCCCATCTCTATCATTTCTCCCACCACTCCAATCTTCCAGTCTGTTCGATTTTTTTTTCATACCTCACTGTTTTCGCGTATACGAGAGCAGCTCCTGTCCCCCCGACGGTGAACGGTTGTCGGCTGGTATATAGGCCGGCTCGTGTTGCTGATAAGCCAGCGAGCGATGAAAGTTTCGATTGAATTTGACAGGGCGCAAAATTGTTCCGTGTACAAATGCCATAAGCGCCCCGTCGAAGCTTCTACGTCGCTGAGCGGTTGTGTACCCCTCGATGAAAGCTCTGTTGTATTTATGGAATCATCGGACTCGCGGATTCCATCGTGAATTTTTTCGAAATCGGAAAAAGCTAATATGACGGTGGTTTGGGAGCTTGGATTGTATTTTTTTAATTTTATTTTTATTAAAGGGATTATTATATCTGTGGTCGTTATAATGTAAAAGGTTGAAAGTTTACGTTTTTTGAAACTTTTTCTTGATGTTTTGAAAACTTTTTAATTTATAATGTATTTTTTAGGTAGTAAAAATTTGAATTTGAAAAAAATAATTATACAAAAATAGAAATTATAAACGAAAACTTATAAGATCATGCGGAAGTACCAAGATTACATAACGCTCAAAGTAGCTTTAAATCTATTAATATCAACTTAGTTCGGTAATATGAAAAGTGAAAGAATGTAAATTTTGTAAATAAAATATCATTATGAATTAAACATTAATAAAATTATATTATTCTAAAGAATTTTTTGTTATTATTTTTTAGATGTTATCAAATAACTAACTAAAAAAGCTCTGGGTCATTTCAGATCTGGACACTTAAAAAAATTCAAGTTATTAATATTTTGAGCTTTATTTTAAGGAAATGTTGAAATAAATGCTATTTTCAAACCTTTTCTACGTAGCCTAAAAGAAACATGTTTACATCTATAAATATATAGATTAAGCTCAAAGAAACAAGCTTTCATTTGCTTCATGCAGAATTGAAATATCCTACTTCATTTAAAAATTATAATAATTCACAGTTAAGCAACGAAAATGTATCGAAAATTTCAATTTTGCTCAGTATTTTATACATTTTTTTATTCTCGGCTGTAAACTTTTATAACTTTGAAAGAAACAAGAATATTTTGATTCTGTAAAAAGCAAATGAAAGCTCGTTTCTTTTAAATTAATTTCATGTATTTACAGATACATACAAGTTTCTTTTAGGCTACATAGAAAAGGTTTGAAAATAGCGTTTATTTCAATATTTGCTGAAAATCAAGCTAAATATATCAATAACTTGAGTTTTTGATCTGAAATTTTAGTTTTTTTCGTATTTTGACAAATCCTAGTGGACTTTGCCTCTCAGTAAGAGATGAATGAATCGAATACCTACATCCAAACAAATACAATTCTTGACCCTAAAACACCTAATACAAACAGAATCTATCACCCTGCTCCAAATGTACACTATCTATCCAACCCCCACTCTAAAAATAAACTATCCATAACGATCTCTAAAAATCCACGATTCCTTCCCCTCCCACCGCTCCCCGATCCAATTAAAAAAGCGCGTCCCCGACAAAACACAGTCCGCCCCCAAACTCTATACGCCCTCGGATTAGGCTTTCGGGAAGACGAAGAAGCGCAATAAAGTTGACGAAAAGCCCTCGAAGCCTCGCTTTCTCACTTTCTCTCTAAA
>JAPYZA010008735.1:0-20983 GCA_030522685.1 Eupelmus azureus | reverse complement strand
AACACGAAAATCAATACATGAGTTACATAAAATATGGTATGCACCAAGGGCTAGTGAGCTTTTTTGACCTCGTGTGTTTACAGTACTCGTCTTCGGCTCACAAACGCACTCGCCTTCGGCTCGTGCTAGCTCGCCTTGTCTCGTACTGCAAATTCCACACTCGGTCTATAAAAGTTCACTTTACGCCCTTGGTACATAATATACTATTAACGCTAGCGATAGTCTTACAAAATAGACCCCCCGGACCAAATTACATCTGACATACCGATGGTTACGATAAATTAAAACCATTTGGCTTTGCCATACATGAATGTTTCGATGGATTTTCAAGAAAAGTTATATGGCTAAACTTCGCCACAGCAAATAATAAATCAGAAATTGTAGGACCTTGTGAGTACAAGATACATGCTAATGACCAGATGTCAGAAGATACACTTTCTTTCTGTCCGTCAAGAAACATTTCAAGGGCTATTTAGCATATTTATGCTGCTGTTCCTTTTATACGTGCTGATGTAGTTTTAAGAATATTCAATTTATGAAATTTACTTAAACTAAAATCATATATTTTGGCTTTGCCACTGCGTTGATAAGTATATTTTCTGGCTTTAAGTCTCGGTGTATAATAGGTGGGGGTAAATTGTGCAAATAGCACATTGCTTCGTAGATTTATTTTGCTATATTAAACTTTTTAGCATCAGTTAATTTGAATTCTTCCTTAAGGTCTTCATCAAATATAATATTGAATAAAGTATTATTATCAAACAATTCCATAATAATATGGCACTTACTTCCAGTAATGGATACACCTGTAGTTTGAATAATACTTGAATGTCGAATTTTTTTAGATACTATAATTTCATTTTTAATATTATGTATAACTTCTTCATTTGTATTTGTCAATACAAAAGTTTTAACGGCATAAGTATTGCCAAAATGGGTCGCCTTTCTTATTTGAGCTTGAGCCCATAAGCCAATAGTTTTTGAAATTTTTAAATCCTGTATTGAAATGTTTTGCAGAGTTTTAATTTCAGATGTAATGATTTCTTCTACAGTAGATTTTTTGGAACTTCTTTTACTAAATTAATTGGAGTATCATTTTCAATTTCGGAGAATGCGCAATAATATAAAAGTAATACAATAAAAGAAATAAACAGCAATAAGATTATCGAACAAAAATATATTACTCATTGTTGATGATTTCACTTTTGTTCCCTTCAAATTCACCTTGAGGAGGATTTATATAATTCCACGTAATTTGACAATAAAATTCATCGTTGACAGAGTCTATATCTATCCAAAACAAATAATTTTCTCCGTAAATTTCTATATAATTTTTGTACCAAACAAATGAAGGATTAAATTCTTCTGTGCAATCTACGATGGCTCCTAGACCTTGAAATCCACCAATACATCAGGACCATAAATAAGTTTGTATGGTAAATCATCACATTTAATAGAAGGAAAATAAATTTTCTTTCTATTATCTTTGTACTCTATTTTCAGTAGTATATCACCGTTTTTCTCAATTCTACAAATTTCATATCGATTCATCAATAGATTGAATTCTTCGTAACTGCAGTCCAAGGAACCATTGTTTTTTAAAAATTCATATAATTCATTTCTCCTTAATTCAACGGTAGATGGTTCAGCAATATATTTTGAGTACTGGAGAAGTGTGTAAAAAATTTCTAATTCTAGCTCGGCCTTAAAAGAAGCATCATTCTCAATAATAACATTTTCATCCGAAATTCCCGTTGATTGCATTTCTTGCATTTTATTTATAATATCATTTGTTCCTTTCTTTGAATTATCATTAAATACTTCAATTTCTTTTGTAATTAAATAAAATTTTGTTTTACATAATAATTTATGGTTTGTTAAAAACGTCCAAAAATCACAATCCTCGCCGTCTATTGTTTGAAAAATTTCAAAAACAGAACCATAAAACAGTCCAATATGAGCTGTAGACTTTTGGATAATATCGTTATTCGTTTCTGGGTTTGAGTATAATTCTATTAATTTATTTTTTATATCTTGCACATAATATAATTCATTTATATCTAATTCAAGTGGTTTTGGACCTCCAAAAGGTTTTCCAACAGATAACAACGAACATCATTGACTTGTTTGTGTAGCCATCCTACTCCAATAATCTGTTTGCTTTTGCCTTGCTATTTAAATTTAGTAAGCTATAAAAGATTATCAAATTTAAAATAATGTACAGAATAAAATATTCATAAAATATCGAACAATATAATCAGATAGTCATATTACCTTCATTTTTTTTTGGTTTGGTTCTACTGAAGAGACGTTTGGGCTTGCATTCTCTTTCAATTTATCATTTTCACTGAGACTACGATTTCCTTTTAACTGATTAACAAGATCTTGAAGCTTAGACACTCTTCCATTTGAATTATGACAATCTAAGTACAGTAAAAACATTAAAACAATGAATCGTTCAAAAAACTATAGTTTTGTATAATTTACTTAAATACAGACCTGGCATTTTAACATCATAACATAAAACTTCTTTATCAATAATAAATTCATTGTTTTGAACTTTTAAGCCATACGTAACGTTATCTTTTACGTACGTTATTGCTTGTGTCTCGGGAAAGTACATTTTCAAGGTATCAATGCTTAGGTTATTATTTTCATTCAACGATATGGCAATTTTGTTTTTGCCATGTTGAACAAAAATATAGTCTATTTTCAATAAATAGTTGTTTTCTTCCAGCAATCTCAATGATATTTAACCTTTGGCTTCCTTTTTTATCACAAATATAACTTCTTATTTGACTTGCAAAACATAAGGCACTTTCGTGCATTATGTCAATGTTGCATGTAAGAACTCTTTGCAGTACGACAATATCGCACGCACGATGGCACCATCGGGCTTCCGTACATTATGCATCTGTTTTAAGATTGTAAATGAAAATGTGATACGTGATTGAGACTGTTGTCTAATCGTTATCTGAAATATTAAGAAAAATTATTCCTGGTAGAAATTTTCACCGTAGAATCGTCAATTATTTATTAATATTCTTTTAAAATTGATCATTTTATCCGCTGACAGCCGACGTAATATAAACATAGATTAACAGAGATTTCAATAAATAAGTTCAGAATAACAATTTTTTAATAGCAAACTTTATACATTACGCAACAAAATTATCGCAACAACTTATTTTCCTCTAAAAATTGTCAAACTTCGGAAGGCCCTAGCACAGCGAAAAATCATCGTAACCCTATCAATTTTTTTTAAATTAAAGCTTAAGATATCAGCTTTACGGTTCCGAAGTTTATTTTTCGATTTAAAGCACCCAGAGATTAAGTGACCTTGAAAATCAATGTCAATACCGACTACCGTCGAGCGATGAATCCCCATCCTTCTTGCTATGGCGGTCTGATTCAGTCCCGCTTCTAGGAAGGCAACAATTTGAGCAGATTGAATTTCGCTAAGACGAGGCATTTTCAGTGAGAAATTAAAATATCCTGTGTTTTTTTCAATATTCATTCGATTAGTATGCACTTATATGAATAACTTCAAAATGTCATAACTCAGTCAGGAAAAATCGTAGAGACTCGTATTTCTTCTAATTGTTTGATTAAAGATGTATTTTAGGGGCGCTCCATGTAACGCGACAAATAATCACATTTTTTTGCCTAGCGGGGCTGAAGTGTTAACTTCTCTCCCGGCGCCGATTCGAGAATTTTGTATTTTAGACCTTGCTAGACAAAAAAATAGCACACGCAACACGGGAGGTAAAATGGTCTCTCGCCTTCGGCTCGGGTGGCAATTTACACGTGCTATGGACTCACCAATTCTTTACCTCCCTAGATGCATAATATACTATTTTAAGAAAGACAAATGCATGTGCTTTATCGGGGCATCGAAATGCATCGATTTTATATGAATTTTTTCTCAAAGTACAGATAAAGACCTACAAAATTTTTCGATGTCCAGGAGTCAAAATACCGTCCGAACACATAACTTTTTGTAGAAGTCGTCCAGGTACGCCTGTACAGCAAGTTAACATACACGCACTACCTTTTCGGTGACCTCTAACGTGGCCCCGATGTCCCGATTAACTCGCGAACGACGTCTAACTTGGCCCCGATACCCCGTGTTAAATTGCGAACGACTTCTAACTTCGCCCCAATGTCCTCATCCTCATCTCGATACAAGATTCCCCGAAGAAGTAGTCCAGGTATACCTGGACGTAATATACGACCTTCAACAATGAGAAACAAAAATTTATAAGTTAAAAAAAATTACGTAATGAATTACGTAATTATTTTCAGTAGGGTAATAGTCCCAAAAACCGGGATTTTCAATTTCTTTTTTTTTTAAATGCTGTAAAATGGCGTAGAAAAATCGTAGAGAATTGAATTTTTTTTCAAATTAAAGAGGAATAATTGAATTTTCATTTTCTATGACCAGAATTTGAAAAAAAATTTTATAACTCCGTGTCAATGTACAAACTTTGCAAATTTTTGAGTTTCAAAAGATGACCTTGATTTTCAAGGTCACTTAATCTCTGGGTGCTTTAAATCAAAAAATAAACTTCAGAATCGTAAAGCTGAAATCTTAAGCTTTATTTAAAAAAAAAAATTTGATAGGGTTACGATGATTTTTGGCTGTGCTACGGCCTTCGGAAGTTTGACAATTTTTAGAGGAAATTAAGTTGTTGCGAAAATTTTGTTGCGTAGTGTATTAAAGAGGTGATCAACGTTTCTTTTATCATAAGTGAAACCAAAACAAACTAACCTGCTGCTAAATATATTATAAAAAATTGACCATTTTTATTAGTTTATCGTCAATATATACACTAAAAATTAATCATGTGAAGATAATGAAAAACTAACGATCGGCCATTTTTAACTCGTCCATTTTCTACCAGAGTATAATATATAGTAAATGCTATATATAAAGGTATAAAATTTAAAAAAAATAATAAAAATTTAAACAAATAGTTTAAGAGAATCAGATACTATTTCGACGAATTTTTGTTTATTATAGAAATTTTCTTGTAGAAAATTTACTGTAGACCAACTTTTCTTTTAAAAAAATAGTCAACTATAACACGTTACTTGACACTATAATAAGCAAGTCATATGACATTCTATAAGTTTTGAATTTAGTTTATAGCTGTGTATCAGAAAATAACAATTTTATAATATTCATGGTTACAAAGATACATTTTGGATTATGTTTAATCTTGAGTAAAATCATGACTTTCTTATTTTTACAGGTATACAGTTATATCAAAGCTGCTATGTTAAAACTTATCTCAATTAATTATCTCAATAGCACGGCTTTTTTAGAAAGTCATTCGATTCAGGAAATGAAGAGACAGTTTTCCATTTTCGAGACTGAGGATTCGGCAGAAGACTTAGAAAATTTGATTATACAGTGTAAGTTTAATATTGATTTTATTACCCATTCGTTTCAAGTTTGGAAATGTGCTACGTGATTTAGACTGAAATATTCTCATATGCAAAGACATGCCCCTTTTTTACTTGCACAAGCATACCGTGTGTTACACGCGACTGTATATATATTTACAGGGATTTAAAAAATAATCTTGAATATCATTGAAGTAATGTCTCAATGCAATCTACTCAATTTAAAAAGAGCCTGTCATATGGATAAGTTAAGTGGTGATAACAAAAATATACTTTTATGCTCATGAATAAATCATAAATTTTATAATGTTTAACCAAACGATTTCAGTTTAAACATGTTGCATTTTTAAATCAGTTTTCTAAGAGAAATAAAAGTGTTAAAAATGTACTATTGGATACTTCTTACTCTCATCATTTCTCAGACTACGGGTCAAATCGATAAATATGGTCAAAGACCACAAATTTTTGGAATTAAGGATCTTCTAAATGTAACAGTAAATAGCGCTAAATTTGTCTTAGGTGATTCTATAGACTTTAAGAAAAAAAATCTTAAGGATATCACACCGATGTTCGGAGATGAATATGACTTCATAGTTGTTGGAGCTGGAAGTGCCGGCTCTACTATTGCTGCTCGATTGAGCGAGCTACCAAATACAACAGTTCTTTTAATTGAAGCAGGAGGCCAAGAAAAGCTAGCCTATGATGTGCCTTTAGCCGCTTTATATTTACAATTGCTTAAAAATATCAAATGGGATTTCAAGTTGGAGCTTTCTAAGAATTATTGTCTCGGAATGAAGGGAAATCAATGCAACTTTCCCCAAGGAAAAGTAACGGGAGGAGGAAGTGTTCTCAATTTTATGATCGCTACTAGGGGTAATAAAAGAGATTATAACAAATGGGCAGCTGCAGGAAACAAAGGCTGGTCATACAAAGACGTTTTAAAATATTTCAAAAAATTAGAAAATTTCATGGTCAAAGAAGATCCAGTAACTGCAAAATATCACAGTACCGGAGGTCCGGTAAATATTGAAAAAGCACCTTATCACACACCTTTGTCTTTTGCTTTTATGGAAGGTGTCAAGGAAATGGATTACGATATTGTTGATTACGACGGCAGTGAACAAATTGGATTCGCTTATCATCACGCGACACTTAAAAATGGGGAGAGATGGTCCACCAATAGAGCATATTTGCAATCGTCTAAAAATCGAACTAATCTATTTCTAACCACAAAAAGTCACGTGAATCGAATACTTATTGATCCCAATTCAAAAGAGGCTTATGGTGTATCGTTTACAAAAAAACGTAATGAGATTGAAGTTTATGCTAAAAAGGAAGTTATAGTTTGCGCTGGAGCTATTAACTCGCCAAAACTGTTGATGCTATCCGGAGTTGGACCAACTAAACTCTTAAAAAAGTTACAGATTAATGTTATCAAAAATTTAAATGGTGTTGGACAAAATTTAATGGATCATATTACTTATTGGAATCTTAATTTTCTTGTAAATCAGTCAGCAAGTCTTTTGATTGGACGTAATTTATGGCCTTCGAATCCAACTGTCATAGATTATGGGAAAACGCGAGATGGTCCTGTATCAGTTACAGGAGCAGTAGAAGCTATAGGTTTTATAAATACCGATGATCTAAAGGCTACATCCGGTCGACCTAATTTAGAGATCCTTTTTATCAGTGGGTCGCTTGCATCTGATCCGCTTTTTCCTAACATACTTGGCATTTCCTCGGAACACTATAGGGCTTCATTCAAAAATACGCTTCAGAAAGACGCATTTATGTTAGCCCCTACTGTGGTAGCACCAAAAAGTAGAGGATGGATTCATTTACAAAGCAAGAACCCGAGAAAGCCTCCAAAAATATATACTAATTATTTCGATCATCCAGATGATATAAAAACACTCATAAAGGGAATTCGAATTTCGATTCAATTATCCAAAAGTAATGGCCTACAAAAATACAATGCTCATTTGCTCGACAATCCTATAATCGGTTGTGAAAAATTTGAAAAATATTCTGATGATTATTGGGATTGTGCTGTCAGAACTTTTTCCTCAACTTTATACCATCCCGCTGGCACTTGTAAAATGGGACCACGTAATGATACAATGGCCGTGGTCGATTCAAGATTAAAGGTATATTCTTTTATAAATCGTAAAATTGACTACATTTATAAACTTAGCAAAATATTTAAAATAATACAAACTTTTATTTTAAATTAAACTAATTAGAGTAAAATTTTTATAAAATTTTTCAGGTTTACGGTATTAAAAGATTAAGGATTGGAGACGGATCAATCATGCCTGAAATCATTATAGGTCATCTAAACATACCGATAATTATGATTGGTGAAAAACTTGCTGACATGATAAAAGAAGACTGGAGTTACAATAAAATTTAAACTTCAACAATAATACATAGATTTACAATCTTTGAAACTTTGACATAAAGGTTTGCTTTTCCTTTTTCAAAGTAGAATCTTTGTATACTAAAGTTTTTAAAGGTAGAAAAATGTATACATTTGTTTGGAGTTCGAATCACGCGTTTTTAGAAAATGTCAGTATAAATATGTGTATAGCTGTATATCTATGTATTTATCTCAGGGATTATAACTTGTAATTTATTTCTTTAATCCAACAAAATTCGATTTTCATATTTTTATTTTAAAATTTTTGTTTAAAAAACTCAGAACAAAAATTTGTTGTTTCATAGAATATACAAGCATTTATCTTAATTATCTTAAAAAATAACATTAAAAATCATTTAAAAAAATATTTATTTTAAGAAATCATTAAAATATTATTTCAATCAATTAAGAAACGAAAACATCGATTTTTTACTATTATACACAAACGCGCACTAGATTTTTTATTTGTTATATTAATAAATAATAAATGATACTAAATGATCAACTTTTGAAAAGCTTATTGAATATCAATGTTTTCAACAAAAGTCGATAACCGTTTTTAAATACAAAAATATAAAACAATTACAAAATTAGAATTATAGCATCAGATCACATTAATTGAAAAAAATATATAAAAAAACAAATTGTAATAGAATAGTTCATTTTCGACATGTACGTAAAGATTAATCAGTTAGGGAAACTCGGGCGAAAAATGCATCTCACGAGATAAATAATTAACTTACGTATAAGTATCGAAATAATACCACGAGAGCTAAAAAATCATGTCTAAGTCTTGATTTTGAAGTTAAAGTAGTATACATAATTACAAATTGACGCATTTAAAAAGCGCGCGGTATTGCCATTCCGATACCGCGGTGAATCTAACCTATAAGTGAGAAGCACGAGGAGCTTATAATATTCATGATTTTCAGTATTATTTGTTTATTTTTATGATTAAAAACGTATTTCAGAATGCTTCTTGCAATTGATTGTTGTTAAAGTAGGATCTGTGATTGAAACAAGTACTTTAATAAACATATAACTTTGGTGGCTCATTATTACACGGCGCGAAGTTTGCCGAATATAGCGTTCAATAATGAGCTACTTAGGTCACGGAAAACTGTCACCCAAGTGCGGATTTAGGGCACAGTGTGCTGTAATAGTATATTACATACCTGGGACGGAAGGTGATTATTTAACTCGTGTGACATTTTTCGAAAGTCACACGAGATAGATAATTACCTTCCGTAACAGGTACGTACAATATTTTACAGTCAGAGAGCCGAAAAACCGCATCAAAGTTGCGAGTTTGAGGTTAGAGGACTGTAAATATATTTAAGTATATACCTAGTGATTAAATATATAGTATGTTACATTATTGTATATTTGACAAAGAATAACTTTACCAACATTTGACTGTGTAAAAGGCATAGGCTCTACTTAAAAAAAAATAATATAAATTATACTTTTTTGCATAAATAATAAAAAAGAAAAAAAAATAATGATAATAATGTCATAGGCATTTTTGACATTATAATAAGCGAGTCATATGATATTTTATAAGTTTCGAATTTAGTTCATAGCTGTACAATTAAAAAATTATAATTTTACACTCACAGTTACACAGGTAGATTTTAGATTATATCTAATATTACCTAATTCTCAGAACTTGGTGTCGTCGGGTTAGGGCAATATAGAGTTAATTCAGGAGCAAAGGCAAGAAAGCGGCAATTCAAAATAACAGGTAAGAAATAACACCTAATATTTTGAATCGGCACTTTCTTGCCTTTGCTCCTGAATTGACTCTTTATTGTGCTAACCCGGCGGTATGTACAAAGTTTACATGAACACTATATATTGGTTACAATTATACCTGTAAAATTAAAACAGTTAAAAATTAATTATATTTCCCATTATTTTTCATTTTTTATTAGGATCTGACATTAGTCACTCACTATCTTGCGGGTTTTTTAAAATGGAAATATTATTCAACATTTTATGTTTTAAAAATTTCATACATATTAACAATATTAGTACATTGTTTATGTAAGAAATTAAAAAATTTAAAGAAGTTTTATGGGATAGGTTTCGATAGATAGATATTCATATTTAAAAGCGCATACTTGCCTTCGTATATTACCAAAAGATACATCAATTTTTTTTACACTTCATGCACAAAGTTCGATTTTGCGCATGCTTGAATAAAAAAGCTTTCACTAAATCAAGCTTTGCATTTATCACGTCAAAAAATATTGTCAATACATGGACGAGAAAGTGATTTTAACGTCGACTGAACTCTCTACCAGTCGTTCATACGAGGTTAAATTCGCTTTATCGCACTTGCATTGAAAATAACTATTATTTCAATTGTTTTTATTTTCTGCTTATATAAATAAAAGCAGACAAATAATTGATTTCACATATTTTTGTACATTTAGCACTTAATTTTGTAAAATTTAGTATTAAAATTTATTCTTCAATTACATATTTTATGTGAAGTAAAGTTTTTACACATTTATAAAAATAACAATTATTTATTATCGATCACAGACATTTTACTTATTAATATTTCTTTCATTTAAACTTCAAAATTATAGAACAGTTATTTCTATTTTTTATTTCCTCTGATTTATAATTATCATCACCATTTTTAAAAATTTTTCTTATACTTAATATATGAATGATTAAGTTTTCACGTTATGCTATATGCTGGTTTATATTTCTTACTGAAATTTTAAGATTGTGTTTCCTTACAGAGTTTTGCATTTAATTTTATCTGATTTTTTTTTGTACATCCGAAGCAAGATATATAATAAAAATAATTTCTTTTTCTATGTTATCATAATTTATAGTTGTTATAGTTTTGTACAATGTAATTGTTATCATTTCTTACTATATCCAGATAAAAGAAAAACGAACTTTTGGAGTTTATATAAATATTGAATTTGCCCATGTATAGGTTTTATGTATTTACACTTTTCAATGACCAATAACAACTCTACAGACTAACGAAAATTCTTTATATTTAAAATAAAAGATTCAATCGATTGTAGCGGATTAATTGTCAGATTGGAATACTTATTTTATTCTTGTTGGATATTTCTCCTTCTGTTTTTTCTATCTTTTTTTGTTCTTTGAAAGTAAGTATTTGCTTTTTGTCTGTTACCCGTTCATTGATTCTTTTATCGTTAAACTCAGTTATCTGTTCAAACTTGATTTTGAGGGAAAACCCATAAGTAATTTTAATTATGACTATTTATTCTGTGTTCTTGTTGATAAAGCAATATCATCACAGTAGAGAACTAAAAAGTAATTGAATGACTTGCAACATAATATAACTAATTAATTGATAATGACCATTATCGATTTTACTTTGATTTTTCTTTTTATTTCTTGTTTTATAGTAATCGATTCATTATGTTATTACAATTTTGAAATGTTATTACAAAAACAAGTCTAATTTAAAATATATTACTTATTGATCGACAAAAAATATATATTTTCAACAGATCATAAATTAAAACGAATCCAAGTGCACTCACATCTATTTCATTCATGCACGCTCTAAGCTAGATCGGTCTCAAATGAATGAAAAGCCCTTCAATACTCAAACCCTCTACACATACCCTTAGTCCCTTCTATACATACATCCTTAACTTCCCGTCTAGACCGAAAAACAAAAAATAGAAGCGAGCTCGGCAGCCAACCGCTAGAGAGAGAGAGAAAGAGAGAGGGTAGAGAATCAGGGCTCGCCGAGAGAAAATGAAAGAAGAGGAGGAAAAAATCGAGCGAGCATAGAGCAAGAGGAAAATGCGCGGCGCGGAAATGTCGGCGGTGAAGTTGCGCTCAAGCGGTGTGGCTCTCTTTTTCGACGGGCACGAGCGAGAAATCCGCTCGGACGCGCCGAATTATTTTGCGAGCCCGGACGACTGGCAAAAACGAGAATGGCAATTTTTCACGCGCCGAGCGCGCTAATCGCCGGCCGCTCTTTTTCCACGGGCTTTCGGGATGTGGTGATGCAGCTGGGCGTTTGTTTGAATGTCTATTTCCTTTCAGTGATTTTTCTTTTTGCATGCGGCTTCAATGTTGTGGATTTATGGTTTTTTTTTGTATATGTGCTTCTTCAATAGCGGTTTGGTTTTTTGTTTGAAATTTATAATTATATGAGAGAATTTACAAATTATGATTAATTTTAATGTTTTTTTTTTTGTAAATACGTTGCAAGTTTATTGAATTTCGATTAATGAAACGTCCTAGTATGTTACTCATGCAGATTTGTGTTTTCGGAATAAAATTAACTTTATCATAAATATTTCATGTCTATTAATTACGTTTTAATTATTATATTTAAAAAAAAAATATTACCAAGTCTCTCAACATTCACTTTCCCAACGCATACAACGTATAAAATAACAATTTTTATTATCACTCATCAATTACACTATTCCAACTCCAGCAAGTTTATAGAACCCACAAAGAAATATGAACGAAGACTGAAAATTATCCTTCGCATCGTCAACTTTCCAGCTTCCCGCTAGCTTTTTTAATTCCCCAACTTATTCATTTCGGAGAATTAAATATGCATTGCCCCTCGCCGGAACGAATAAAGTTTCAAAGTGCGCGCGACGACTATATATGAGAGACGAGAAAATCTCGCGCGCCTCTCTCTTCTCATCTAGTGTTTGTGCTGGCAGCGGCTTCCTTTTTATCAAAGGATGCGCAAGCGCACGGGAAAGCGGTGATATGCCTTTTTCCAAAGAACGCGCCGGGGATTCGAATATGCGCGTTTTAGCTCTATTTGCCCAGGCGCGGTTTGAAGAGATTTTGCTTTGAGGCTGCCGCTCCGTGGGTTTTGCTAATAAACAAGTGATGTGCGCTTTTTTTGCTGAATAACATTTATTTGTTTGAGTTTATTTGTAATGATGAAGTTGTATATAGTGATGAGTGAATTAAATACATAGTAAATAGGAGAAAGTGGGTCGAAAGAGGATACTTTTTTGTAAGTAATTGGCCGTCAAAGACATTAAAACGCGAAAAATTTTTTTCTAACATGTCCGTAGTCTTCAATAGTACTTAAAATAACAAATTGTAATAACTAAAATACTATAAAAACAGATGAAAATAACTAAAAAATAAATTTTGAAATCGAATAATATGATTTTTAAAAATTTATAAAATACATATTTATAATAAACGTAAGTATAATTGGGTAGCCGTGTAAGACTTAGCTTTATCATAAAATGTAGACTTACTAAAATAGAAATTTCATTTTTACTATAAAATATTATTATAATAATTAACAACGTTTAATAAAAAAAATGACGATAATTAATTATAAAATTAAGTATGCAAGAACAATGTTAACGAATTTTTAAGATCTAGCCCAGAAAAAACGTAAACGCAATAAAACAAAATTAAAGCGCACCGAGCTCTTTTGAAATACGTCAGTTCGCGCTCTCAAAAGCAGCCTTCTTGTCTCTCTACTACATTTAAACCCAAAATAAACTAGATCCAGCTCCTCTTTTCGCGCCATTACTGCGAAAATTTAGGCGCTTCTCGGACCGCGCTTTTCCCATTTATGCGCGAGATGCTCCAACGCGATTAAAGCGCGCTGGAGCCTGGGAAGCGAGTTCGAATTTACTTTGTCAAATGAGGCGTGCGCAGGCCGGAGATGGATTAGCCGAACTGATTAATACGGAAGCCAGCGGAAGTGGAGAACAGAATTTGGAATTGTGTTTTTGAGAGTAGGAGAGTATAGCTCTATTGTTTTAAGACCGGGGATTTAAGAAGGAAAGCTCTTTTGAGGTGTTGAGAGGAAAAATATTTTCGGTGACACGAGTTTTGACTTTTATCAGATCTTTAAGCGACAGACGGATATTTCTGATGTTATTTTTAAGCAAAGTTTTTGCTATTATTATAATTAAAATAATCTATTAGTTTTCATCAAATTAGTAATAGTTGCTTCTTCCCTAGATCTGCTAATGAGCAAACAACTGTATTCTATATAAAAATATAAAAATTATCAGTAGTTTTTGAGAAAACCTTGATTCTAAAAGCAACTTTGAACGGCAAAATATTAATTTTATTATCACTTTTTCTTTGATCAAAGTTTTCTCGAAAACTAATAAAAATTTTCAAATTTTCCATAAAATAAACTTATTTGCTTGTCCTGACATCTACAGGAAACAGCTGCTATTAGTTTTTGGTATAAATTATTATTTTATTGAATGTAACAAAAATTTTGTTTAGACAAGGTCAGAGTTATCCAACCACTTCTTAAGGTTTTGTTAATGCTTAGAAATTTAAAATTACTCTAATGTATTTTGAAATTGTATAGAAATATATGTATTTTTATTTTATAGTATATGCTAAAATTTTTTTATTACAATTATTTACTTGTAATTGTATCAAAAATAATTATTAAATTAAGGAGGAAATATAGTCCAATTTTAATTAAAAAATAACTTTTCATCACTATTCATTTAAAATTTTCTGTGAAACTAAATTTTTTTTTTATATATTCCCTAAAATAAACTTATTTAGTGACATATTTAATATATAATGAAAAAACAGTATAAATGTACGAAAAATATTCGCATTAGCATTCGCATGAAATTTTTCCTGGTAGGAAAGTTCTTTTCATACTACTTTTATACGTAAGAAGATGACAGAACTTATTCAAAGGTCATAAAAGTTGTCAAGCCGCTGAAAACTTCGCACGTGCTGGCAGCGCCCCATAAGAGAATTCCACCTAGAAAATGTGAGGAGCTAAAATTAAGTGCACGTGTACCAATTGACTTATTTGTATGCATACTACATGATATCAAATTTGTAACTGGATCCCTCGAGAACTAAGTACAAATGCATCCATCTTCTCTATGGAGTGACCTATATGCAAAATTCGTCGCTTGCTTTGAGTTGAAAGATATTATGTTGTGTGTTAATTGCATGATGGAGATATTGAAACGGTTTCCTTTATTATTTTAAATGTTTATTTTTAGTTTAATTCTTGTAAACAATTTTTCTGAAAATTCAATTCCTTAATTGAAAACAATACCAAATACAATTAAGATATCAATTATAATTAGGCTGAATATGTATTACTAATATTTTTCGATATAGTAAAGCGGGGGAAGACGCCATACTTAAGAAAAAAATTCAAATAAAATCTATAGAATTTAAGTAAAATAAATTTATATAAGCTATCTTAGTAAAGAATAGAATAAGTTATTGAACATAGGGGAGATCTGGGCAAGATGAACATAGACTACTTTTAGGGCATAGACTGTAGCGAAAATTCTGAAAATATTTTTACACATTGCTTACTTCACTAGCAATTAAGTTTCAGTATGTGAGCGGTGCTAGAAGTAATAAGACCGTCGAGAGTAATAAATATTGAATATCCTAATTCAGCTTATGACATCGCCAAGTTAAGAAAGTGAATATTTTCTTCACTTACATTATTCATACTTCTAAAATTCATATGGGTTATTGCATTTACACATACCTTAATAAATCCATTGTCAAAAATGACGAATATTTTTTTTTATATTTTTTATAAGCTTATATTTTTTATAACATTCGTTTTACACATTCCGGACTAGATGGACCGGGCAAGATGGTGACTCTGTCATGACAATATTTTTGTTCTAATCATTGAAATTTATTTAATTAGACATAAATAGTAATGTAAAATATATTTTTTCTCATATAGCCTATTTTTTTTATTAATTTACCACAAAGTGCTGCTCTTGCTTGACGATTTTTGAAAATTTCGAGATTTTGTTAATATTTTTTTTAAAGCTTTCTCAAAATCGTATTTTTACAATTTTGTTGTTTATTTTACTTAAATTGCAATACAATTATTATACATTTTTTTATTTGATTTAATTGATTTTTATTTTATTTTCCGTAGGGTGTTCATCTTGCCCGGCGATTTTTAAATACCTCAAAATTTAATGATTTTTTTATATCTTTTTTTTTATTTGTTAAAATTATTTTTCAGAGCTGAAATTACATGGATACGTTCGTTTTGGTGTCTAGTTTGTAACAAAATTTTTAAAATATATAATTTTGTATTCAGTATGTTTTTTTTCATTTTTCCTTAAGTTGTTCATCTTGCCCGGGTTTCTCTATACATAAATTTTTGTATAGCTTTAATTAGTTAAGAATTAATAACAATAAACAAATGACATCTGAAAGTAATGGGGTAAGATGCCACATGGGGAAGATGTCACATGATACTTACTTAAAACTTAAAAATAACAATAGATCACGCGTTTTTTTGAGTAACGATAAATATTATGTTTTAATACACTATTTTTACAATAAAAAATAAATTTTAAGAACTGTTTTTATGTAAGATACCAGTAATCCAAAATATATATAGATATACTAAATACATTGTCGCATCTTGCCCCAACACTCTATAAAAAACAAAAAAAGGTATGATAACAAAATTATTATTTTTACATTTCAAAAATAATACTATCACAAATTGTTTATTGTTACTTATTATTTATGCACATAATTTTTCATGAATTTAAAAAAGAAGACTCAAAAACAAAGGTTAAACATATTGAAAACTTTACATCAACAGCAATTAATTTCATTTTTCTTTTAATTTGACATGAAAATAAAGTCAGAATAAATAGTATATTGTGTACCAAAGGTGCAAAATGGGCTTTTTTAAACCGAGTGTGAAATTTGCAGAACGAGTCGAAGGTGAGCTAGCACGAGCCGAAGGCGAGTGCGTTTGCGAGCCGAAGACGAGTACTACAATCACACGACGTCAAAAAAGCCCACAAGCCCTTGGTCTTAAAATATATCTACATACAAAATAGACAAAAGATAATAGATCCATCTGAGGCTGATGTGCTGTTAACAGCTTATCATGAAAATGGCCTCCAATCGCGAGTTCGTTCGCGGACGTGGAGTCTTCTCCTCTCGACAATAACCTCTATTGAGGTTTACAAATTTATAATGTTAGTTTGACGTACATGTCATTTATTACGCTAAAGTCTTCAAAAGTCTCAATCCCTCCGAACAACTATAACAACTTGGTTCGCATAGATCAAGAAAGAAATTTATTTCTAATTACCTATCATTAAACACGACCTGCGAACGATAACTTCCAACTACATAAAAGATAATAGATATCAGATGAAAAATAATAGATACAAGATAAAAGATAATAGATAATAGATGAAAGATAATAGATAAAAGATAATTTATATATTAATAAGGTGTTTAGCGCCTGCTCCGACGTTTTTAGCGCCCGCCGGTCTAAAAACGGGCACTTTGGGCTCGCATTTTTCGTGCTTGTGTTATAAAAACAATATTTTGACTACATAATAGCTAATCATAATGAGTTTTAAAATTGAACTCTCATTGCCGTTTCTATGTAAGCATAGAAAATATAGCCAAGTGACGTCGTCCCCAAGCTGGCGTCTTCCCCCACTTTATCTTATAGTTTTGGTAACAAAATCAGATTGTTGTTACAGACTAAGCAAAATGTGCAAGCTCATTTTTCCCTTTCAATTGCGTTAAGTTAATATAACAAACAAAAATCTCTTTATCGCTCGTTAATACAAAAAATCTTTTAAAAAATTCCTCCTCACAAAAAAAACCAACGAAAAATTATATGTACAGGCCCGGATAGCTCAGTCGGTAGAGCATCAGACTTTTAATCTGAGGGTCCAGGGTTCAAGTCCCTGTTCGGGCGTTATTTTTTGCAATTTTCTTTTAATTATAATAATTTTTATAAAATTATTGCGCTTATGCCTTTTGAAATTGATTTCATTGAGTAATAATAATACGCTGTTATTGTTTAACTTTTTATAAATTCCTCCTCACAAAAAAAAACCAACCCGAAAGATCCAAATCACATCATCCTCCTCAAAAAGTCCATCACCTAATCGCAACTCTGCAAAACGTTAAACTTCGAAAAGGATACACGCCCCAGCCATTTACCTTTTCTCCCCGGCAACTTCCTCCATTCGTCCCATCTCTATCCTGTTTCGCGAGAATCTGGAGTCGCTCTCACCGAGTCTCTTTAAATTTATATATCTCGTAAGGCTAAGCCGCCGGACGGATATCATTCTCCAGGCGCGGAGATGTAGGATCCTCGTTAGAGTCGTTACTTGGCAACAAGCCTCGGCGACGTGTATTTTTCAGGCTCGGCTTGCGCGCGTTTGTCTATTATTTTTGTCCCGAGGACCAGCTTGCGGAGAATTTTTCGCGGATCTATCGGATTGGATTTGAGGGAGAGGATCGATAGAGCGGAAAATTTCACGGGATTATATGGTCTGGAGGATGAAGACTGCGAAGGGATGACGCTGCTTCTTTGGCGTTTGTCTTGATTTATTTCAGGCTTTTGAGATGATGGTTTGTTGAGTTTTGGGAAGGATTTTTTTGCGAGGAAGTAGATACGAATGATTATGAGCAAGCTTTAAAGTTTAGTAGTAGTTGATGGAAAGTTTATTTTTAGAACTGCTTGAGTTCTTGTATAAAAAGTGCACGGTAACATTTAAAACTTTATTTTAGTTACACTTATTTGAAATTTTGAATTATTATTTTTTACAATACTTATACAAGAGAAATATATTGATTCGCGATTTTTGTACTTGTTTATTAAAATAAAGGATCAATGTTTTAATAACATTTTTCGATTAATAAAATAATTAACAAACTCTGCAAAAGTTAATTATTGATTTCAATATTTTATCATCCCATGCAGCTTAATTTGTAAAATGTAAAAGATATACATATGTATCCAGTAAGATTGACTGCGGTATACAAAAATACACTTTTATTCTAAAAGTGTAGTGAACGCTATTAAAAAAGAGTATTTAAAATTGCTGAGAACAATTCGTTGAGCTTTTAATTTGATTTGCGGAATCTAATAAAACGGGTGAAATGAAAAAAAAAAAACTGTAATTGAAATTCGATAATTTAAAAACTCTTTGCTTGGATGTTCGATATCGAAATTATCCTTCTTCGTCATTTTACCGCTTTTAAGAGACTATAATTTTGCTAATGGACTAAAGTTTTGAAATTTCATTAAAAAGTTTTAAATTTATTAATTATAAATTTTGGGTAACATCTTTTCGTTTAAATTTATCAGTTTTAATGTTATTTATAGGCTTAATAATTCATTAAATTTTCATACTATTATATCGAACAATAATGTTGCTAATTATAAATGCATATATTTAAGCTTAAAAGTGAAAAATTACTATTGCTTTAACTTTTTGCGAATTACGTAATGATGTATCATTCAGGTTTATTGCGTGATATTGAAAATCCGAATAAATTATAGAACAATTGTTTGTTACGAGTAGTTAAATTTTTTTGTTACTGTTTTATGCTTATTTAATTATTGTTAATGATTTTTAGTAATCATATATTATTTTATCATTGAAAAATTTGCAAAATTTTATTGCAAATTAAAATTTTTGCAAACTTTTCCATAAATAAGTAATTTTAATAACAATTTTTAATTAATAATTTTTAACAAATAATAATAAACAAATCATATTTATCGAATACTCTTGTTCAAAATACCTACACTATAAGCCTTATCTGTTACGGCGTTCAACGCAAATAGCTCAGTCCCACCGTTACGTAAGTTACCGGTCTACTAGTGCCATCTTGGGGAACAACAGCTAAATCTAATATTCTGGCTTATATCACCGCATGCTTAGCAAAGCGAAAAATTGTACAGGCCCGGATAGCTCAGTCGGTAGAGCATCAGACTTTTAATCTGAGGGTCCAGGGTTCAAGTCCCTGTTCGGGCGTTATTTTTTGCAATTTTATTTAAATTATAATAATTTTTATAAAATTATTGCGCTTATGTCTTTTGAAATTGATTTCATTGAGTAATAATAATACGCTGTTATTCTATAACTTTTTATAAAGTTATTTGATTTAAAATTAATTTAAAACGAAATGAATTTATTAATAACAATTTATTAGTAATAGAAATGTATGCAGCAGTAGTTGTAATAATTATTTTGCTTTAGGTACTAATCAATTTATGTTGATTATTGTAATTATGTAGGAAAATCTCGAGTGTATAATTATTATTATTTTACTTAAAATTTTATTATACCAAAAAGTGTGAGTAACAACACCACTTATTATCCTTAAAATGTTGAATAAAAGTCTATTGAAAAATAGAGCTACATTTCTAAAAAATGTTAATTGTTGCCCCGGTCTCCCCTAACTAATAATTTAAAAAAATTTTTCCAGTAATATTTTAAAAGGAATTACCTTTTAATCTCTCAAATAAAAATCATTAATTAATAACAGATTAATTAATTCATAATGCACTTAAATTGAGCTTATTTCGTATTGAACATTGATGACGCGCTTAAATGCAATATTTTATTCTCCTTTTATTTTCTATTTAAAAATATCGTATTATTTAGGATTAATCGATTCTCAGTGGGCTGAGAATATACGTTCTTTTATTCAATATTTGTTTTTCAAGTTACGACAAATTTTCATATAAAACAAATATCGAAAAAACTGCAAAGTAACCGAAAAGTATACTAAACTTCATATCAAAAATGCTCCATCTCTTAGAAACCTAAACAATGACCCTCCTACGCTCAACAGTTAAATTATATAATCTTGGAATCTCACGACTCCCGATTGCTCATCGGGCAAGCGCGTGTACTGCGTACACTACCGGCGAGCTCCACAAATACGTTGAAGTTGACGTTAAATTACGCTCTTTGACAGGGACGGCGCTCGATATTCCGGCGCGTTGGCCGACTAATTAAGATTAACGAGTTGTTCCGGGGAGATAGCGAGGATATCGCGAGGACTGATTACCGTGGTTGCATCTTAGAGGGGAAGGGGACTGCTACTGCCGCAGATTTGGGCGGCGCGGTGATGAACAGGTCCGCTGGCTCTTTGTACTTATAAGGGGCTAATGATGTCGAGGTGACGGAGCGCTGTTGGCTTGTACTTTATTTTCGGTAGTAGTTGGATGGTCAGGGGTACATTGTTAACTTTGAGAAGTAGAAGTTGCAGTATTTTTTTATGGTAATGGGGATTCGGGACGAATATTGTGATTTTTTATCCTGACTGACATTTCTTTGTATGTGTACGTAATTCTCTGTGTGTGTGTGCGTGTGTGTGTGTGTG
>JAPYZA010008731.1:0-11225 GCA_030522685.1 Eupelmus azureus | reverse complement strand
ACTACTAAAACTTTTTGTACGTCGATAAATAATGTGCAGCGCAAAGTTCTATTAATAAATGTTAAAAATTCTCGATACTTATGTACTCTACCAAATAATATAGAAATACAATAAAAATATAATAAGTTTAATAATATATATATATATATATATTTGGCAAATTTTTTATTCATTTTATTGAGGCGACGTTTCGGGAGACTTTACTACTCCCCTTATCAAGACTAAAAAATACAAAAAATTGTAAACGCACTTTTTAGTAGAGAACAAAACAAGTAGAAAATTTTACAAGATAAATTAAAACACACCTTTGTATAAAAAACACTTAAAATTTACATCTTAAGTTCGTAAGAACTCCGCACACAAACATATTAAATTAAATGGTCGCGTAAAATCTGGGAAAATTAAGGGCGGTTGCTCGCACAGTCTATCTCGTAAAAAATCAAACGCTTTCTGAGCTTCTTCTGACCAAGCAAAAGTATTGTCCTTTTTTAATACATTTGTTAACGGTTTCACGATTATAGAAAATTGGTGGATAAACCTGCGATAATAGCCCGCCAATCCCAAAAACTGTTTAACATTTTTCACGTTTTTGGGTATTGGGAAGCATTTAACTGCTTCCTACTTCCACGGATCTGGCTTTACGCCTTCTGCGCTAATCAGATGTCCTAAATACGTAACTTCGGATTCAAAAAATTCACACTTTTCCGGCTGTAATTTAAGCATTGCTGAACTTAATCTTAAAAATAAGTTTATCAATCTGGCTATATGATCTTTTAACGTTTTCGAGTACACGATAATATCATCAATAAAGCAAATAGTTCATTATTTACTAATCCCATAAGTGCAATGGACAAAGCTCGCGAGAATGTGGCCGGCATCGTTCGCAAGCCAAAACTACCTCTATTGAATTAATACAACCCATTACTCGTTACAAATGCGTTTTCGCGTCGATCTGCCTCCGCAATATTCATTTGATGATATCCGCTTTTTGAGTCGAAAACCGAAAAAAATTTCGAACCGCCTAATTGATCCCAGATTTCATTAATATTCGGAAGTGGAAACTGGTCATCTAAAGTTTTTGCGTTCAATTTTCTATAATCAATTACCATCCTGTATCTCTGTTTCCCCTGTAAATCCTCTCCTTTTGGCACTAAAAATCACGGGCTTGAATAGCCAGAAGTGAATGGTTCAATAATACCGTCCGCGAGCAATTCTTCTACCTGTCTCTGAATTTCCTCCTTCTGCGAGGGTGGAAGCCTGTAAGGTTTCGCTGTGACCGGTATTTCATTGACCGTAGGGATTATTAGTTCTAAAATTTTCATTGCGGTTAGTCTTTCTCCTGGCAAGTAAAAAGAATCGCTGAATTACTTTATGAGCTCGTCTACCTCTACATTTTCTTCTGGCGAACGGTGACCAAGCCTCAGCATACTCCTAATTTTTTCTACGCGTTCGCACGAAACTTCCCCGATGTGAAAGGTCTCTCGAGTAAGTATCTCTAGCCCCAAGCTTTTATTTACGATCGCGTCTTGTAGCTTTCCTAGGATGTCTATTATTTGACTTACCTCCTGTATACTGCCTATTTCCCTCATCTCAGCACATAACTTTAGCCTGTCGACCGCTTTATAACTTTCCGCTGGAAATTCAGAAGTTTCAAAATTTTCCCCAATAAATGTTAAAATAATTGTGCTTAGGATTTCAATATCTTTAGCAAAATTTAATAAATTTGACCTGTCTTCAATATACTCGTATAACAAGCCTTTCAACATTTCAATCTCTCTCAGGGCGTTTCCCTCTCCCCCTTGCGATTTTTTGATTTGACACTTATAAATTTGGGCTCGCTGCGCCTCCTTTTCTCCGTTACTCATTTCGACCGTAAGTTCGACTCCCATTTTTACGGCATTACTAGCTTCGGGCAATATTTTAGTTTTCTCCATTTGTTTATATTCAACGTTTTTATTTATTTTATGGTTTGCCGGCCTAAATTCATTTTTACGTATCGATACTATAAAGTCTTTCGGATTTATTTTTTTTCTGCCCGCGGAATATTTTTACTCGTATGCATACTTAATTCTAAATTTCATTACTCATTTTTAAACATATTTCATTCTTGTTTTTCGGAACAGTAACTGCGACATAATCCGATATAAATTTATTTAATACATTTTTGTCGGAATACTTATTCTTTCTCGGGATTTCAATAATCTTATTTTCGTCCGAGTTTATATTATTTATAGGGATATTATTTTTTATTTCATTTTCAACCGGACTTCCTATATCTTCCGGGATATTTTTATTTATTTTATTAACGTCCGAGAATTCCTTTTTGCTCGGGATACTTTTATTTAGTTTTCGCACGTCCGAATCTTTTAATTTTTTCGGGGTTCTAGTCTCGTCCGATTTTTTATCGAGATATTTTTGTTTAATATTTTCTCGTCCGGGTTTTTTGTATCTTCCAGGATATTGCTATATATTTTATCAACTTCCGAGAATTTATTTTCGCTCGGGATTCTTTTATTCATTTTTCTATTGTCCGAGCTTTCATTTCTGCTCGGAATATTCTCATTTATTTATTTTAAATTTTGCGAAATAATTTCACGTGGTCCCTTTTCCGAGTGCATGACCGTGCCAAAATCTGTCTGATTTCTAGCTAACCTTCTACTTTCAATAACATTATCAACAAAATTTTCGGAATCTGATTTTTTGATTTTAAACGCGTCCGTTTTACTCTCAGTCACAAAATTGCCTTTTTGCTTTTTAAACGCGATTGTTAAGTTTCTGTCTGCTTTTCCTCGTACTTCCGAAATCGATGCGGCTCTCTCTTTAATTGGTGAGCTCGCGCAAACTCTCTTTATGCCAAACAATTCCCGTCCTCCATCGTCAAACGGAATTTAAAAATTTTGACCCATTAACTTATTTTCCTCATAATCTATCTTAGCTCCCAACGCGCAAAAGAAATCACTACCTAATAATCCATCCTGTTTAATTGGAAATGTATCCTCAACAACGTGAAATCCAATTTCAAATTCTATGAATTTTAAGGTAATTTTTCCTAACGTAAAAACCGTATGATTCGTAAAACCAATTAATTGCAAAATAATATTTTTATCCAGTTTTTTATCCACTACGTTATACATTTTAATTAGATTAGGTCCTGATCCGGAATCTAAAATAAATGTTATGTTTTTATTATTTATCGGATTATGAAGTGTAGTTATTGGGGAGAAACTGTTTGCGTTTAGACGCACCTCCCGCGTTTTAATTTTTTGGATTTTATTTACTTCGTCAATGGGCGCGGCGCTTGTTAGGTCTCCTTTTTACAAATTTGACACCAAACTTCTTTCCTAAAGTCAACAAAACGTACATTACGTGCCAGTCTATCCTCTTTAGTTTTGTCTTCTGTAATTATTTTAATCGTGTTTGTTAAATCCGCTGGTTCATAACACGCAAAATCGCGCTCAGTTTCTATCGATTGTACCGTTGCCGCGTCCAAATCCCTGACTTCACCCATTCTAGCTTTAATGACCCAAAGTAAAACTCTTAAAAAAAATTTCACCAAGTCGTTCTCTAAAGCCCTTTGTGCGTCTATTGTAAATCTTCGTTCCCTCCTTGCGGCAGCAGTTATTTTGTGACCTATGGCGCGTACCTGATTAGAAAAAATTACGACCGATTCGTCGCGTTTTTGTTTAATGTTTGCTAACTCGCCGTGCAATTCGTGGTACGTTTTTGCTGACCCAAAAATCCCGTCGAAAAATTTATTTATTTCTTCCACGGAGGTGAAAGTTTTTTTATACGCGCACTTTGAAGCATCCCCATACAAACGCAATTTTATTAACTTAGCTAAATCTGACTCATAATATGGCGGTATTATGTCGCAAGCTTCTCGGCACCCCTCAATAAAAGAGCTTAATGGAATATTTGTACCATTATAGCGTGGTATTGCCTCTAACGCATCATTTATTGAGAGTGGCCTTACCTGCGAGAAGGTCGCATGTGCCGCACCGAAGTTGTTAAGACTTGCTATGTGCCTCACAGATCCTCACTCTTGAACAAACTGATTATTCCTAATATTCAAATTATTGGGCGTGCTAAACTGTATCTTTTTATTCGTGTCTGCATCTTCCGTGGTATCCGGCCGAAACTCAAGCGCATTAATTACATAGTCTATCCTGTCTACCTCTTCCCCCAAAATACCCTTAATAATTTTTTCCGGATTTATTTTTGCTTGTACAAAATCTACTAATAAATCTACCGCCGAATCATCTTCGCAGACTTCTTCAATATCATCTACATCTACTGCCTCCTTCAAAAGTTCCTTTAAATTAGCAATTATTTGTGCGCGCGGTGCATCTACTTTCCCTTCACTTTCCGCTCCGCGATCCCGAAAAAATTTAATTAGATCTGTGAGCGAAATATTTTCTGTACCCGAAAATGCTTCCAGATTAATCTTCAAAACGTGTTTTAATAATATTTTCGCTGCGTCCGCGTTTCTTACATCTGCCCCTCCATTTGCGATACATGCCATTTTTATTACAAACAAACAACAACACAGAAAAAATTCACCAAACAACAAAAATTCCCCCTAAATCACTTAGACCTTACTACCAGAGGGCTCCCAGTTTTGTTACGTCTTAATTGCGGTCGCGGGTTTGCGTAACAAGTCGTTTTAGATTTTATTGTTTTAAGCGCGATCCCTATTTCAGCCGTGAAGCTGCGGTCGGAACAGTGGTTTTGGGTATAGGCGAGCAAGAGCTGAATTTAGAAACAGTGGGCATGCAGGTATTCAAGAGTGCGTACTAACCTTTTACACAGCAGGGGATGCCAGGAGTCGTGCCAAGGAGGTTGCAGGTGATTAGTCAGAAAATGTACACAAACCAGGCGATTTAAGAAAAGTAGTTTTGATATTTATTCAAATGTAAATAATGAATGGTATTCCAGTTTGATGCCACAATTACAAGTATAAATAATTATATCGCGAGGTTCCGTTCAAGTACAAAAGTTAGGCTGACTGACAAATCTCAACTAGTCGGTAGTTGAGGGCGAATCTTACAAGTTATGAGTTCAGTGAATATTCTATAATTCTGAAAGAGTTTCGTAAGTCGCGATTACAAGTGTCAGCGTAACGTCCTAAACAACTGAGATTAAGCGAATGACCATTTACTTCCGCTCATCCGCCCTTATATACTCGCTGAAGACGCTAGAAAAACCCACCCTGACGCACACCCTACCAAAAGGAGATTTACCTAGAATTGGAAGGAACATTTGTACAAAAGGACTAATTGACCATTCAATCATAAAACGTAGGAAAAATCCTTAACAAAATTTAACAATTACGCATAAATGGTTTTGCGGATACACCCTCGTGTGTCGTTGCCCAATGTGCTACTTCTGCGCTCGGCCTAAACGGTCATAAAAGTCAAGCGTGTCACTTTGCTGATGGCGTTTAGTGTTGTTTTCAGAGTAGGCGCCGCCTGGCTCTTCTCCCTTGCTCGATGCGTCATGCCGACCCTTTCTAGCTACCATCTGTACGGACGAAGAGCAGGGCCCGCCTTTACGACTGCCTCTTGCTTGTGTACGATTTGCATTATATTTATATGACCGTTGCGTCATGCGGATGTGACACAGCCAACTCTCGAAGTTCCAGATCGCTTACTATAAAATTCAATTGTAAAAGGCAGCGATCACCCATGAAAGAGATCCGACTGGATTTACAAGTTTGTTGTACTTGTAAATAATTTAACCCTAAAACCAGGGATCACCCATCATGGAGATCCGTCTGGTTTTACGAGTTCGCTTCACTCATGTTCAATCAATTTAACAGTTTTAAGGTTAACTCGTGCATGTGTTTTATAAATATTATTCTAAGTAACATTTGCGGCCTCTGTTCTGACGTTTAAACGTCATGAGAATGACGGATTATTTGAGGCCGCAAACTGTACTTACTAGTAAATTCAATTGTAAAAGCCAGCTATCACCCATGAAGGAGATCCGACTGGATTTACAATTTCGTTGAACTTGCAAATAATTCAAATGTAAAACCAGCGATCACCCATGATGGAGATCCGACTGGTTTCCAGCTGAATTTTATTTGCGATAAATGTTTAACTGTAAAAACCAACGATCACCCACGAAGGAGATCCGAATGGTCTTACAAGTTAAACTCGCGTCCAATCTGCGTCGCTCTTCCGAGAGCGATTGCGCGCGCGCGCGCCATGAGTGCCCATCGCAGAGCTGTGCCGACATTCAAGCGCCGCCGCCAAGAATCCTCACCACGCCCTCATCGCTCATTGGCGCGGCGTGGCTCCGCGTACATGAATAAGAGGAGCGGTATCTCGCGAAGAAAGTCATTTTCTTTTCTTCGACGAAGATGAATTCTCTGCCAGCGCCGATGCCCGACAGTCCGGAGTCGCCGGATCCAATTCCGGACAGCCCGGAATCTCCTAACCTTAAGGTTGCGGAACAGGTGATCGAAGTTTCTTCGTCACCTCTGATAGAGACTCCCTCATCACCACTGTCTGAGGTGCAGATCGTATGTGAGATCACATACGAGTCGAGGTCGACGAGAAATCGTCGGCTGCGATTGTTAATAGATCTCGAGGAAGAGTCGCCGAAGAAGAAAAGAATACGAAACTCCGTCTAAACCCCCGCCCCCCTCAATCGGTCCTTTTCAGGGCAACAAAACTTTTAACGTAAAATAAAACTATTCTAAATATATTGAAAAAATTACAACAGCCCTTTTCAGGGCTAAATATTTTTAATTTATATATATATATATATATATATGTATATATATTTTAATTCAAAAATATGTAAAAACAACTATTAAAAAATTTAATTTATAATAAAATGCATTTCTTTTGCCGTCTTGGAACGAGTCCTACCATTTTATTGGAAATCTTATTTTTTAACTTCTTAACAACTTTTATCATTTCAAATCAATCTCATAATTTATTTTTCAGATTATTAAAGTCAAATAACCATTTTAGAGCTGTTAATTTAGTGATAATGAACTTAGCGGAAACATATAATATTTGAATGATAAAAGCTGTTAGAAAGTTATAAAATACGATTTGCAAAAAAATCGTAGGAGTCGTTCCAATCTTCAAAAACTAAAGATTTACATATCTCAGGTTCTAAAAGACTTAGAGCATTGAAATTTTGGCTCAAATAATGAAAATAGATTAAGAAAAACTACTTTATTAATGCATCACTAATATATATAAAAAATACACTGAAGAAAGTCTGATTTTCAAATCAGTTTTCTCAACGAAACATGAAGAAAATTCAAACTCAGAAAAATGATTTGTATATGTATACATTCGTGCATGTAAGAGAGAGAGATATGCGTGCTCCTAATCTCAACGATGGCCACGTGTTCTTACGCGCGTGAGAGACTTAGACAAAGAAGAGTACTCCAAAACTCGTTGAGTATCTCACGCGAATCATGTTCTTTTTTTAATATTTAATTAAACGAGGAAAATGGCGGGGGAGAAATGAATTATGCTACATCGATCTGTCAGATGAAGATCCGATGAGCAACGTAATTTTATAATGTTAACTTAAAAGCTAAGCTAAGATAAAAAAATATTTATTTGCGCTTAAAAAAAATATCATATGATTACAAGTTGTCTTACGTTAAAAAAATTTATTTATTTTTTTTTATAATGAGCACGCAGAAAACAGGAGAAGTCGTTTGTGAATTACAAAGCCAGCGATCACCCACGAACGAGATCCGTCTGACTCTGTATTTCAGGTCAACCGTTCACGTTTTAGATTAACACTGCTGACTGAACACACATGCTAACCTGATTTCTTGCGACAACAATTGCTGCAACGTCGACTCCGATCTCTGCGATTTGGTGTGCTCCTACGCATCCCTGCAAACCTACACGATGTAAAATAATGTTTGTTGTAACGCCCTCAACTTACAACGAGCGTGCTCTCTCTCTCTCTCTCTCTCTCTCTCTCTCTCTCTCTCTCTCGGCTTCCGCTGTCGAGTGCGCCACCGCTTCGCGCGTAGCGGTCCGTCAAGCAATGAAACTCCGAACCTTCCAGCTCGCGCAACTTGTCCCCCACCGCGCTGCACAGCGCCAATCACGTGCGAGGTGGAGTCGTGCTCAGTGTATAAAAGTCGGACAATTTACAGATTAAATCATTCGATTTCGACTCTCTCCAATGAGGCTCATCATGGACGTAGATCAAGATTTCCTGCAGATTTTGGACGGATACCTTTCATTTCTGGAAGGAGTGGATTTTCTTCCTCCGACACCTCCGCTCGAAGATTTTCTTCCTCCGTACTCTCCGGGGGAAGATATCAACTTATTTTTGCCGCCAACACCGACCGATGAGCCACCGGAAGAGCCAAGGTCCCCTGAACTTCTGTACGACCCCGCTTTCGGAGGATACTTCGAGGCGGATAAAGTCCAGAAGTATTGGCAACCGCACGAGCTCGAGACCGAGGAGGAAGAGGAGGAAATTGTAGTCGATTCGCCGTCGTCAGAGAAGATGGAAATCGACTTCTCGCCGGTCCAAAGAGGACAAAAAAGACGACTTCCCGACGACGAAGAATCGGGGTATTTGGCCGATGATGAGACCACGCCTCAGAAAAAAAGAAAGAAGTACTCGTGCGCGAGGACTCTCACGTATGAGGAGTAAAACAATCGGTCCTTTTAAGGCGGCTTCGGAGGTTAGGCTAGATTCTCATTTCGTAGTTTACAAATTACGCTTTTAGTTTATAAAATTCTTTGGATTTTTAACTTTTCCACCATTCTACTGTTATCAATGAATGGAGGAAACTTAAAAATTTCTAAAAATTTTGTAATCTAAAAGCGTAATTTGTAAACTATGAAATGAAACCTAGCCTAACCTCCGAGGCCGCCTTAAGAGCCAACTAAATGAGCTCTTTTCAGAGCTAAAAAAAAGAAAAAAAGTCGGCACTTTTCAGAGCCAAAACAATTAGCCCTTTTCAGAGCTATAATAGTTATTTTCGATACAAGGGCGGGAAAGTGATTTTAATCCCGTGTCGACCGAGCGAAGCGAGGGTGAAAAGGTCACACGAGGTTGAAATTACTTTCTCTCTCGAGTATCAAATACAATTTTTCCGTACGACATGCGTAAAGCTCGTTTTAGCACCACGCATTTTTTCCAAGCGGGCAGAAAAACGAGTTTTGCGAAGTTTTTGGAAAAATATTTTAAACGTAAGAACATTTGTTCTAAATATTTAAATTTTATATTTTTTAATATTTATCCAGCACACGCACGCACACACACATATCGTGTGCGTGAATTTTCGTGCGCATGAAATTCCCATGAGCTAGAAGCCCGTGTGCTAAAAGCCCATGAGCTAGACGCCGATGAGCTAGACGCCCGTGCGCTAGAATCCCTATAGTTCAGCTAATCACTTACAAGGAGATGTCCCCACCTCCGGGTCACGGATTTTGCTAAAACTTTTCCAGGGCCTTCTTTGATCAAAAAAATGGAACCCGTGTCACGGGGTTTCATCGAATAGGCCTTAAAACTTGAGCTATGTGCATTTTCAGTATTATCTTACGAAAAGTAGCTTTTACGTAAAATTTAAATAATCTTATGTACAAGAATCCTAGATTAAGTATTAAAAGAGAATATAAATCTAGAAGAGTTCAGCTTTAATTTGCTTTTTTTAGAATTGAAAAATATTAATCTGGTCCAAAGATATGGTAGTTTGAATTTGAGCAACAAGAAATCATTTAAATTTGTCCTTGCTAAAATTTATAATTTAACCATGTATTTTTTGTTGCTCCTATTCAAAAAAGGCCCTGGAAAAGCTTTAGCAAAATCCGTGACCCGGAGATGGGGACTTCTCCTTGTTAGAGAAATAATGGTTTTTTCTGAATTATTTTGTTATATTTTGTATTCCTCAATTAGATCTATCATATTAAATAACGTTTATTAATATTCTCACATCAGTTTTTTTATTATAATGTTCGCATTTTTCAAAATTTACAGAATTTATGAATCAAAAACTATTTGAGATAATCTTTTGAAATTTATACTGTAACTTTGCCTTACTTAGAACTATATTTCTAAAAAGTATTGAGTCATTTAATATATTGATTTTTTTTAAAGATGAAAAAGTAAAAAAAATGATTGTTTTTTGCGACGAAGTTGCATCAAATACTATTATATAAAACGTTATAAAAATTTATATAGTGGACTTAGAATTGTTTAATTTTGTCTACATAAAAAAATTTATGTATTTAAACAGAATCGAAATTTTTTATACAATTCATAAAAATTATATTTTCTAAAATATTTAATATATTGCTACAAAATTTTATGTCGACATTAGTTTTCATTATCTAAATTAAATATTTTATTTTCACAAAAATTCATTCATAATTTTTGATTTTATCAAAAATTTAAAAAATTTCGATTTATAAAAAATCACGTTTTTTGAAGTGCATGAAATAAAGCATTTTTTCCACGATTTTTTTAATCTTTTATAATACTCAATTAGATGTATCATAATATATAACGTTTAATATTCTAGTATCAGTTTTTTTATTATAAAATTTATATTAATCGAAATTTACGAAATTTATGGACCAAAAATTATTTGAGATAATCGTATGAAATTGACAATGTAACTTTACTTTATTTCTGACTATATCTTTAGAAATTATCGAGACATTTATTATATAATTTTTTTGGCTTTTTCACATTTTTTATAAATTACTTTTCTTTGCTTCTTCATATTTTTTTATGAATCACTTAATTTATTCGACCGAACCATGTCGATTAGAGGGTCATGGAACCTGATATTATTTTCTAAGTATTTAATATAAGTTGTTGACATAAATGTTTGAAAACCTTATTTTATAGTATTTAAAATTTTAAAATTATTAGTTTATATGTATCAAATTGGCGAACCGAAAATTTTTTGCTTTCTCAAAGCTTTCTTTCTTCTTTGCAGAATTATATTATTATTTTTTACATTTTTACAATATTTATATAATGAAACGGGGTTAAATTTAATAAATAAATAAATTTAGTCGACAACAATGCACTTGCTCGGATCCAATCACGAGCTCCACCGATGCGGCTGAAATGGCCAGTGAACGTTAGCCACTTGTGCAATGACCACTTCGTGTAGTGCCGAGTGCCCGCTACAACGAGTGATTTCACCTTATCACTCGTGAAAATTAACAACAAATTGCCGGTTGCTCAGCTTATGTACAGTGGCGTCTGTA
>JAPYZA010008725.1:40-22919 GCA_030522685.1 Eupelmus azureus | reverse complement strand
TCCAGCGCTAGAATACAGTAGCTAGAGCTCTCTTCCGCTCCCGCAGCTTAAGAAAACAGCGAAGCTCATTAAATTCTCGTCAAAATGCCGGGCGCTCCATCCATAGCTGAAAAGAAGCCGCGGCAAGAGAACAATGAGGCACATTCGTGCGGTACAAGTGTCGCCGCGCTGCCCATAATAGCAACCTTTTCCTCCACACCCACGCTCTGTATTATCTCCCTCCGCCGATCGATCTCTCATTGTCCTCTCTGTCTCTCTCGCTGTACGCCTAGATACAAACGCCGGAGAATGCGCGAGCCGGCTATATGCGCGCGATTGGAATTAGAATGGCGATAATGCCTTGCTAGAGCTCAGAGAGAGAGAGAGAGAGAGAGAGAGAGAGAGAGAGCAGGTATAAGTAACGGGTCGGGAGAGCCGCGCGCGCGGCTGCTCTCTCATTTGCGGCGCGTGCGTGCATATAAGCGCGGACATTGTGTGCGTGCGCGTTCGAGGAAAATTTACTCTCTCTCTCTCTCTCGCGCGCGCGAGTGCGCAGAGGGGCATTCTCATGGAAATTCCGAGGCGCGGCGAGAGAGCTTCTTTTTTTTCGAATGCTAATTCCGAGTATATACAGGACTTGTACTCCGCGCAGGCGCGCGCAGCGAAGGTGTTTTGCGCGAGCGCGCGCGGCTTCTAGCTTTTTGAGCTGCTGAGGTGTGCGGATGTTGGGAATTTCGCGCGCGGACGCGTGAATGAGGCGGCGAGCGGCAAGAAGCTGGATCGGCGATTGTTTGGAATTTGGTATTGTTGCTCTGTTGTTCTGAGGTGGCTCTTTTTGCTGCTTCTTTTGAGAGGCGGTGCTGGGAGCTTTGGCATATTTTGCGCGAGAATGGTCAATGAAGGTTGCGTTATTTTTGTTCGTGATTATGTTACGTTAATAATAAATTGGTTAAGGAAAAGATGGACTGTCGATTTTTACATTAATTTGGCGAAAGTGATACTAAATTTTGAATGAAAGCTGTAATCTCTAGTTAAATTTTAGATTGGCGTTCTGACAGCTTGTCATTCGCTCTGTAAATCAAGATTATTTATTATGAGCTTTAATGATAAGCTCGAAAAGTCATTGATTATTTTATACATGCGTGCAATATTTACTTTATTTGCTCAAAATGCAAATAATGAGTTTGCGAATAAAGCCTGAAAATCAAATGTAAATAGTGAAAGTTACACAGGATTCAAATATAGAATTTCAATTGGTCAGATTACGTTTTAAATAAATATTATTATATTTTGATACTATCAAATGCGACCGTAAGCGCTAAATAATTTCGTATACTATTAGGGCTGATTAATTTTATAACAACAGTAATATACCCCACTTTATAAATCTCATTAACTAGCGTACTTAGCAATTCAATTATTCACTTGTTCACAATATTGCGCTACTATTAGCCCTGACAATCAATTGAATTACAAATACTCCAATACGCCGACATTCCCCGAATACCGCGCCTCAACTTAATCAAACTATTTTATAATCAATAGCCTGCAGTTAATGAATTGCATTAACAATTAAATCAGCCGTCATTCCCTTAGATACAGATCAAAGCCGGCGTAAAAGCTTCATTTTAATCCCGCATATAATCCGGCTGTCGAGCGACGCCGGGGCATTAAATTATACGTGCCACCGCGCGCTGCTTGTGCAGAGTCCCCGTGATGTCACTTACACGCGCGCCGCCGCGCCGCATGCAGTCCGCCTCTCGAGCTCGCTTCGAGAAAAATCTCGAAAGCTCAATCAGCGCGCCCCGAGAATCCCATCAGTCTCCCAGCTAGCGTCTTGGAATGAGCGCGCGCACACGTAACTATTGAAATATACGCGCCGGTAAGCGCCGCTTTATGTTAATCGCGAGATATGCGTGTGGATTCCTCTTTAAAGGCGTGGGTGTGTTGCTCGCGAGCTGATGTCTTTGAGCTGAGTGCGTTTTGTTGTAGGCGATTATTTATTTAAATTAGTCTTTTCAGAGATTTTACGATCGCCCGCCGCGGAAAAAATGCTTTCAGGGCTTAGAAAAATGGACGTCGTTTTTCGATTCGTTACGCCTTTCAGAACCGAAAAGCCGCGCATTGTCGCGAAACGTAATTCCGCGATAAAACATCTCTACCCACCGGCACAAAAAAAACGAAGCCTTGCTAAAACAGCAATTATCCCACACAATGCCATCCCGCCATCCTCCCAAAAAAAACTTGGAAAACGATGCAGAGCGAGCCCGGAAATCCGATATATCAAGAGCGCATATGACTCCGCTGCTCTCGCGTCTGCGCGCAGGTTAAATTCGATTCCCTCCCTCTCCTGCATCCAGCCTCTCCCATTCACAATATCAAGCCGTCCGATCGAGCCCGATACTTTTTTTCCTCTCCAGCCGCTGCTCGGCTCGTTTATACACACAAATCGAGTGAAGCTCGCGCGCAAGATAGAGCAGAGAGCGCGGGCTGGGCTCGCGCGCGCATGACGAGGAAATCCGATTATGCTCGTCCGTACGGTCTTCCGAATTACGGTTTCTTATATGCAGATGAATCCTCGGCGTGGCTCTTTGTTAGGAGGAGCCCTGCCGATGACCGGCGCCGATAGTACGGGCATTTTAGAATAATTCATGGCGATTTCGTTGCCGCGACTTCCGCGAGAGCCAGGCCTTGTTATGGCCCGGTTAGGAGATAGCCCAGAGATAGGCTTTTTCTTATATACTTTGTATAGGAAATAGAGATGCGAGCTTTTCACCTTTATTAGAAGCGCGCGCTTATTATCCAATTTTTTGCTCCTGTTGAGAGAAATCTTGATTCTTGGCGGGAGCCGATGGCGAAGGATATTTAAATGCGAGTATCAGAACCGGCTTATTAAAGCGAGCGCAAGCCCATTAAGCTGAGATCTGCGTAAAAATACACGATTTCCTACCTATGTGTTATCACGGTCATCAGAGTTTCCGGCTCTGTTACGTGCGTATTTTACTATCAAAATTTAATACCGGAAGCTTCAATTATATAGTAATTACAGTCGGCATAAGTCGTTATGAAGTCATTTTTGGACCTTTTCTTCAACATTATATAAAATCAAAAACACTTACTCAATAATTTTTTTAATTTTTCAGTCTTCAAGCTTATCGAGCTCCCGGCTCGGAAGCATTTATTCAAAAGCAAGAATTTCTTAGAGCAACAAAAATCTTCAGAACCACTTTTCTCCTGCCATCCATGAAAACCCGTTCGACTTAATTCCTCCAGAAATCGTATACAAGTTAAGCGCAAAAATGCTTAAAAGGAAAATTATTACGGCTGCCGAGATATAATCCTTATCGAAACGGCTAAACGGGCCGCTCGCATTATATGTTCAGGACGGAGAGGAGACGAGCAATGTGTAAGGACATCGGGGCGAACGACTCCGGCCGGATTTAATTAGCTATGATTGCGCCGCTGCGGCTGACGTTGATCTTAATGGGCCTGGAGCGAGTACGGCGCAAGTCTTAATTTTTGTCCTCCGCCTATTCAGAGCCAGTCGGCGGCGGGGCTCTAATACGGAAGTTGTACGGCAAAGATTTTTCGAAGCGATTAAGAGCCGTGCCGATAAAGCAAAGTGGTGATAAAACTTTTGAGAAATTGTCTTTCAACGAGTTGAGAAAGTCCAGGCTATTTTGGTTTCGCCGAGAGGGATTTATAGCGGCTTGTTAAGGATTAGCCCTGGATGGGCAGGAAGTGTATTAATATCCGGGTTATTTGTCAGGATTTTCCGGGATAATAGAAAATTTGCGAATTAAAAAAATGGGAAAATCGTTCGCTGTTTAGCATAGTTTTTAGAACCGTTTCAAGGTACATGTGCAAACGTAGCCGAGAAAAGTTAATGACTATTTTTACCGTAATCACATCGTTGTCCCCGCTAAAATGCCTCCACTTAGCCTACGGACTTACTTTTTACGTAGTCCTCTGTCTTTTAATCTTAAACGCCGCGATTAGGTATTCCTATTATCTATGCGGCGGCGCGGCTTTTTAATCTAGCATTTACATTTTTTTCTTACGAGAATTTCACGTTGTTAAATCACCGCGAAAATAATTGATTCTCGCAGTTATGAATTTTTCAAGATTGTTTCGCAGTTGGCAAAACTATCTCAGATAATTATGTATAATTACGTGAAGTAACTGTTATCTGCGATAAAGGACATGCAAACACGAACAATCTTGCAAAACATTAGGCAATGCCCCCTTATCTTAGAATCAAAAACAAGGAAATGGCACACTTTCATTCTGCGCTTGTTTTAATTATCTCCATGCAATATTTACCTTGCAAATTATCTTGTTTTAAATAACGCAAAAAAAACACACAAAAAAAATACTATTTTTTCCCAAATCAAACACCGAACGTCTACTTCCGCGAAGCCGCGCTATTCGTTAATCACGTCCGCCTAGCCATATCTGCCTCACTTCCAAAACCTGAACTAAAACCTTTATCATTGCCAAGCTCGTCACGTCCTCCAAGAACCCGTCCACCTTATCAGTCCCCCGGCGAAAAGTAGCCTACCTCAAAACACACATTAAAGATCCAACAAAGCAGCCGAGCTGCCGAAAGTTTCACAATATTCCAGTGCTCTCCCGGTGTCAATTGCGCGCACGTGTGTGACGCAACGAGCGCGCCAACTCCTACAAAGACACGGGCCTAGACAGAGAGAGAGAGAGCCGCACCGATCGCGGAATTCCTGTAGCTCTATATACCGCGTGAGAACCGAGCCTTTGTCTCTCTCGGCGGCAATGCGGGCATCCTCGCTTGCGCGCGCGCTTTTTAAGGGGAGGCTATACGTCCGCTTTCACTTTTCCGCGCGCGGATTATGCGCGCCCGCTCGCGGATATTGCAGTTGCCCGCGAGCCATCGCGCAGCCGCTGCACGCGTGACATAATGGGAATATCGTGTACGCCGGTAATTGCGCCGCGCGGACTCGCCGCGCGCTCGCCTCGTAAATTCTGGAGGTTCTAGGAAGCGCCCTCAGCCTGCGCGCCACTCGAGCACGTGGAGTTCGTTTAACGCGCGCGCATAGCGAATTCAAAGCTGCTGCTTTTTGATGGCTTGGAGGACTTTTGGCCGAGGATTGGGAAGGGATTGGCAAAACAGGGTGGAGTTTTGCCCGTTAGTCGAGAGGTCACAAGACAGTTACTTGGCTTAGTTATCAAGCGGGTGATGATTATCATTGTAAACGAGTTTAACGCGACTTAATTTTCGATTACGACGAGTTAATCCTTGTTTAATGCCATTTTTAAACTCGCTTGTTAATAGCTGACGATAATTTACTGAAACAATGAAAGGCATTCATTGTTTTCATCATAATCGCGTTATTTTCAATAACAGACATTAACACGATTTACAACAGCATGAATTCTTACTTGAAATACTCGTCATAAAATTCGCGTTTTAATAAACAATTTATGGGCTCGAGTAACACCGAGAATTTGTGATTTTCGAAGCGCATTAAAAGGAAATTTATTCGAGAGACGCGCGTATACATATAGTACAGTTATTTACAGGCGGCGTACACGCTACGGTTTCACGCATAGCATCTTAATAGCCCCTCTAGAATGTCGGATTTGAAAAGCGAGCGTTTCACGTGCTGCCTCTAAAATTGAGCGCCAGAGAGAAAATTCACAGGCTATCGGTGCATTATAGATCCAGGAGAAACGCTACTCGATTGTGTATTCTCGCGCGAGCTACTTTTTTTTATACACTTGCAGTTTCGCCGTTTACGGCCTCTCTTCTATTTTGCCCGTTACGTTAATCTGCAAACTACTTTTTCTACCCAGAACAGATCTGTTATTACGCGTATTTCGAAATATCTTTGTCTTCGAGCATTCGGCTTTTATTTCGAGTCTGCACTTTCATTGGCGAGCTGCGTTTAACTCCCGCGGCGTTTTCTAGTTTTTCTTTCGCTTAATTTTGGAGCTCGAGCGCTCGCAGAACGCGCCGGGGAAAACTAAATTATACAGGGCGCGTAATTCAGTTTTTAAAAATTATCACTTTTTATAGTTTCCCGCTTATTTGGGTCGAAAGTGAAACGCTTCGCTCGCCCCGGCGGAAGTGCGAAAATTAAAGTCGAGATGGCTAAACTTTTCTCGTCCAACATTTTAACTTTTAAAATTCATAATTCCAAGCGACTACTTACGACTATGATAATCCTTACCAGTCGCGTTTTCCTGATTTCCCCGACATCGCATTCATTTCAGAAAAACCAACATCCGATCCTTACACGCCGATCCGAGTACGTAGAAAAATTAAAGAGCGCATCCGGCTTGGCAGAACTAGTCCGAGCGTCCAGCTCCCTAACAATCCGTATATTAACCTTCCTCGAAATCGCCAGCCTAATTCGATCCGACACGGAGCCAATCTATCAGCCTCAATGAGCGTGACGCTTCAGCTCTCGACTCCCCAGCGCCAGTCTCGCCGACTCTCCCAAGTGAAAAAAGAATAAAAAGCGACGATTCGAAACGAAAAACGGCGCTTTAGAGGTGAATCATCGTGCCGGGCGGTTATACTCCTCAAATAGAAACGTCGCGTGCTCGGAGGCGTGATTTTCGAGCGCGCGATAACAGCCCCTCGATTTCGCGCTGATTAGATACTATATACGCGCCGTTCCACTTCTAAACGCTAATCTTCCGCGGGCTCATTAGGAATCTATTACGGATGTATATAGTATATATAGACGCGCTCTCGCTTTGGCTTTCGAATATCCCGTAAAAATGTCGGGGAGCAGAGGTAAATAAAGCCGTAGGATGCTTTATACGGTGCCCCTTAATGAATGGAGCCGGAGAGCGAGCGGTAGCGGAATATCGCTCTCTCTCTCTCTTGTTTCTCTTGTTCGCGACGTTTTCTACCCCATCGCGCTCTTCTCTTTCTCATTATAAAGTCCGCGCGTATTAATTCCGCTATTTATCGAGTGTTCGCGGAATTACGGTTTTCGAATGGCTTTTGACGAGGCTGGCCAGACGGGAATACGCCGATCGAATGGCTTTAACGCGCTCGTTGCGTTCTTAACTATTGGTATAATACAGCTTTTAGCGCGCTGGTATAATAAGGCGGTGGATTGAATGCTGGAGATAATGGATATTAATTCGGAGTTATGAAATTTAGATGTATTGGATAAAGTTATGATAGGCGTAGTTTTTTGTTTCAAGTTATAAAAATGTGCTTTTTTTATTTTCATATAAATATGTGGACAATTGTTTTTATTAAAACTAAACTCACGAGACGATGAATATTTGATAAAAGTATCGGCAGTCCAACTCACCTGTAACAAAAAGAAAATAATTGTTAGAATTATATAAATGTACAGACATATACATCAAATTACTATCGTACTAAATAATATATAAAAAAAGTATTCATTCAATTTCAATGAAATCCAAATGGTAGAAACCACAAACAAGTATACCCTTTACAACCACAAGCCTAAACCAGCCATCCTTTGCCATGCAATTCCAAAAGAAGCATTCGCACCAACCCTCCCATCAAAAAACTCCGCTCGACAACATTTTCAGCACCAAACACCCAACCGTATCAAGCAGCCAGCTTTGACCGCGCTCGGCGCGCATACCTACTCGGCTTACGCTCGCGCAAAAGGGCGTCGTCTTTGCCGGAATATCTCGAATATCGATCTCCGAGGAGAAAAGGTGAGTGGCGCGCTTCTTCTCCGCGGTCGCTCGTCGCTGTAATCGAGACACTGCCCGCGTACTCTCGATCCAATTACGTCGCGAACAGCCGCTCGCGCCCGAGTAACTCATCGGATCGACCTTAGAGTCAGCCGGCAATCCGTAATCAGAGCCGGTGGTATGCGGGAGAGGTGAAGAAAAAAAAAAGGTAGCTGCCGTGCTGCCTGCGGCCACCCGCGCGTCCGCTTTGTATATATGTATATATAGCCTTGCAGGAGCGCCGGCGCTTGGGTTTCAGGCTGGCTCTTGGGTGACACGAGTGTGGGGGAGGTGTATTGTTTAGCGATCGGAGAGCTGTCGTCGAGCGTGTTGGGGAGGTGTGAGCTGTCGGGGATTGATATGAGCTTGCGCGCGCGCGGCTGGGATTTTTCAAGGGCACCGGGGACGTGTTTGTTTTGAAAGCGAGATCCTGTAGTTGCGTCACGTGGGAGATACTGGAGTTCGCGGAATGATTTATTGGAGTTTCTGCTAGTTTTTTTCATTTATTGACGTTGTTTTAATAGAGTTGTGGTAATATGATGGTTATTGGGTGCGTTTGTATGAATTTTAGAGTGGGAGAAATTTATTTCGGCCGGCTGACAAAAGAATTTGAACAATTTCGCTCTGTAATTTTCACTTTCGATCTCAAAAGTGAAACTACAGATTTGCAGAATCGCGATAGCCTGAGAAAATTTATAGCCGCGATCGTAAAACTCTGTTTTCTACAATCTCAACTTTTCACTTTCTTATACTCTAAACATGCACATTCCAGTTTACAGGTTGTTGTGTATACCGATTATGCTAATCATCAACGCTTAGAATCATTAGGGTCAAGTGAAGATAATCACGTGAAAGCGAAAAGTTTAAATTTCGAAGATAATAGAAAATTTTTTCAACGAGTTTTTCATATCAGAATAGCCGCTATTATCAATTGAAAGGCTATTTACTTATATTGATTAATATCAGGCACACGGCGTTTATACGCGTGACTCATCAAGCAACTTCTGTTTCGGATGATCGATTGAGGATGTTGTTTAGGGTCTCACTCAATTTCGTGACGATTAAACTTCAATTTAGATAAATTAGTTCCAATCAAAGTAATCTTAGCAAAGCCTCAAAAGATTCAGTGACAATTTGATGGACTCTCGTAGACAGCGTCAAAGTGCTGCTAAATTCTGCTCCCTCAGTTTTTCAGTTATATTTATAGAAACTTATTCATTTTAATTTATGTTTCGTGATAACCAAAACAATATTAAATTTAAGTAATAATAAGAGCCGTTTTATAAGAAAAACTTCCACAAAAACCAGCTGTCTCAATTAAATAAAAGAATATTAACAACATTTAAAAATGGCCCATTACTTAAACAGCCTAATCAAAAACATCTTTCCGCACTCAATCAACCTCCCAAAAAACATCTTCCCAGCGAGCCGAGCCCCGTAAAAAGTCGCCTCGAAAAATCCGGCGCGCCGTCCAATTCATCAAAACGGAGCCTCGGCGAATCTGCAAGGCATCAATTAGCCCTTTTTTGCTCGCGCACGTGCTAAACACTCTTCTCTTTCTGCAGACGCCTCCGAGAATCTCCGGCTGGCTGGGCTGGCTCTCGCGCGCGAGCGAGCGCCGAGAGAGAGACGCTTTGCCCGTAATCACAGCCGGAATCGCTAATCCAAGATGCGCAAGCTGGCTTTCGCTTTCCTTTAAACTCGGCTCTCTCTCTCGAGTGCCGGCTTCTTCAACGAGAGATTAAACTGCGTTTGGGTATGGCTTTTTCGTCTTGGTCGAGCTTTTCTTGACGTTCACGGGGATGTATTAAATAATGATTAGGCTATTTTTGTGTTTCTCGAGAGGCTTTATTAAATCTGAGTTGAGTAGCTTTCCAACGCGAATAAGCAACTAATGTTTCGTTATTCGTTGCCCCTGTTAATATGATTTTAAAAGCGCATCCCGGGCAAGAGTAAAACGCACGCAGGCCCGAACTTTGTAACGAAACATTTCGGAAACCTCGAATAGTTATGAAATTTTGACATACCGCGCCGCGCTTAATAAATGAATACAGCGAAAGTTCGAAACTCCACACTCGCAACTCGTCTGCTGCAACGAAATTTCCATCAACGCGAAAAACCAATAAGCCCCCCCTTAACTTTCATCCGACCTTCCTCCAACTCTACAGTCGAAAACACAAAAGCTCGCAGCCGTCGATTATTTCGCCGGGGCGACGACCAACAAGTCTCCCCTCCTCGAGCATATATATAGAGCCGACAAGGCAGCAGAGAGAGAGAGCGCGTTGTTTAGCGTCGACGAGTGCGATTTCCAGCCGCGGCAATAAAAGCTAAGTGCGCACTTATTGGCTCTCTCTCGGCGAGAGAAAGAACAGAGGGCCGCTTGGCGGCGGCGGCGGCGAGCCCTACGCTGCCGGAAGCGTCTGCGTGCGCGCGCTCGCCTAACGAAGTGAAGGAGGCGGCTCTCTCGCCTCTGTTCCCATAGGCCGCGCCGCGCGCGCGAGAGAGCACTAGAGCAGCGCGCGCGCAGCAGCCGCGGGGGCACCACGACGGCCCGATGATTGCGCGAGAGAAAGAGCGATTGAGAAAACTATGAAAACGACGGCTTAGCCGATCGCAGCCGAGCGATTTCGCGCCGGCCTTTCCTTTTTTCAGCCGCGCGCCTGCAGTTAGAGAGCTGGCTGTGTATATTGTGTGTATACGGCTAAGGTTTGTTTTGGTCGAGCTGGCTAGAGAAAGAGGGAGGCAGAGAGAAAGGGAGTGATTGATTTATTAATTGGCTAGGAGATGGAGATGTTGATTGCGGGTGGCTGAGACGGGGATGGAGTGCAGAGGTTGCTGCGCGCGCGATGCTTAGGAGAGTGTGAGAATTGTCGATCGGAGATCGAGTGAGTTGGCGGTATTGGCATTTTTAGGCGCCATTCACAGCGCTTGTTACAATCTTTTTAAATGGCTCGCGCTTTTTTCCGATCTCGGAATGACGTTTCTAATCGCCGTTGCGCTCAGACGGATCGTTGCATCATGGCTACAGCTTTTTTAACGCTATCGATTACGGCATTTGTTTATTCAAAAAATATTAAATAATGCACATTTTTTGTAATAATTTTACAGAACGAATTCTATTAGAATCCGTTAAATATTTTTAAATATTTTTAGATACAGAAAGAGGTCAAGCTTTGAAAATTGCTTTACTATATTTTTTGAAAAGCGATTCAAGAAATACGTTTTAGCCGTTATACACATAATTTTACAAAGCGTCACTCTTCACGAGAGAAGCTTTAACGAGAACCGTTTTTTTCATCCAGCATCTGCACCGCATTCGTCATTTATACAGAACTTAAAATTCCCCCGCACACAAGAGCCGCAAAAAAAGACACAGAAGCAGAAATTAATTCAAAGAGTCGCATCCGCAGAGTCGTTCCGTTTCAAAAGACTCTTTTTAGCGTATAGCAGAAGAAAAAAAGAAGCGGATCCTTTGGCTAAGATAAACAAACCTTGTTGCGGTACGTGCTGGGCAAGCACGCCCACTGAGCGTAGCTCATATGAACCATGCTCGCCTCCTCCTCGTCCTCCTCGTCCAATTCCGCTCCGCAAAGCGGAATCCCGCCGCAGCTGGCCGGCACTTTTGCAACCTGAGCCCTACCCCTCAGACAAAAACCACCATGCCCCACCTTCTCCAACTTGCGTGAAAACGAACACACTTTAGCCGCGGCACAGACCCGATCTATACATTCAACGTCTCGTATCCTTCGCTATAAGAGATCACTCAATCAAGCGGACAGCAGAAACACTAGTATTTAGACACAGGGAGAGAGAGAGAGAGAGCGAGAGTCGACATACGGCGTGCAAAACGGTTATATATACGAGTAGCGAGCGCGTCAAGAGCGGCGCGCGTCCGAGCGTCAACTGCAGCACGTGCGCGAACGGCCGAGAGAGAAAAGTCGTGAGCCACGAGCTAGGCTGCGTGTGAGTGTGTATGTTTGCCCGGCGATCGGCTCCCACTGGCCCGAAGGAGCCTGCTTAGTGGCTATACACACGTATATAGAGGAGAGAAAGAAGGAGCCGCGAGAGCTGGCTGACTCAAGACCCTCGCGCGCTAGTGTAGTGCAGCCGGCAGGGCCAGCCGTGCAGAGGTGGGGGCGAGCGCGCGGAAGCGCCGCCTGTACGTCGATTCCGAGTTGGCTTCTATATGGTGGTGGGTTATGTGCGGGGAGGGGAAGATTGGTCGCATGTGGTTTTTTTTCTGGTTTTATCGTTTTTTTTTATTTGTTTTGTTTAAATGTTATATTTTTTGTGTATTTGAAAAAAATAAAATTGTAATGTTAGATACGAAACTCAGAGAATTGATATAATCTATAATGTTTCTTAATTTATTATTGGAAGAATTTTATTTATTATAAGATTAATTTATTTAAATTTAAATATTTCGCGTTGGTGTATATCCGTGCGGTATAGTACCATTTTTTGTATGTATACGCAAGGTGTTAGAAGTTGACAAGTTCTGAATGAAATAGTTTATTTGACGTAGGTGCAACCTGTTCGCGAAAATGTCAGCTGGAGTCGCGTGCCAAAACAGGTTTCAGCTCGACTATTCCATTTGAAGATTATTCAAATTTTGTGCTAGAATTTTTGAGAATTTCGCTGGAAGTTCATACCTTACATTTCGACGTCCAATATATTCTATATACAATCTCCTCCTATGCCTTTAATAATTTTTGACATACTTCCTTTTAAGAAAATGTAATATACTTTATTTTTTAAACATGATCTAATTTAATTATATAGTTCGCTTTTAAATTCTTTAATTGCATGATAACCGCCTACTATCGAAAGATATCGTCATGCAATATACCAAATGGAAAAGGAAACCGTCCCCTCTTTTCTCTTACCCAAACACGGATGCGTCATCCCGAAAGGTAAAAAGCCAGCTCGCCTTACTGACTAATGCCCCGTCCTTACCATACCATTAACTCCCCCGTCGCCCAGCCATCCGTTTGCATACACTCCCCAAACAAAACCTCGCCCGCTCCATCACGATATTAAAAACTATCCCAATTCCAATCACACGGAAACTCGAAGCCCCAGCTCCCAAACACCTCGGAATACAATCGCCGGCTCGTAAAAATACTCAAAGAAACCGGCTACTATCCCACGTGGCCCGGCAACGGGAAATTCCAGGCATACCTGGAAGAGATGACAAAAAGGTGATGCTGCAGCCGAGCCCGGCTATCGCTCATCTAGCTCTCTTGCACGCGGGGGCGACACATAGCCTCCAGCGGCCCCTAAGATCCTGGCTGAAATCTGGCGGGAAATTTCACGGGGCTGATCCCGAGCTTGCCGGCCGACTATAAATTCCGGGACTTGTCTCGGGCACAACAACGGAGGAGAGATGGGAGGAAACAGGTAGCAGTTGTATAGCTCGTCGCGCCGAGGCCTGCCAAGGAGACGCTGGAAATTTGTGTGTTTGTCGCGCCTGTGATAGTGGGCGAAGTTTGCGCGCCGCGAAAATTGGATTGTCTTTGGGGTATGAGTTTTGGCCGTTGCTGCCTGCTGTATTGTGCGGTGAGCTTTGAATGAGAAGAGAGAGAGAGAGACAATGATGGGAAATGAAGCGGAGTTACTTTTAGCGGTATGTTGATAAAGTTTTTTGTAATTGTAGAATTTAGTTTACTTGGTTTTTTAAGGTAAATATGTATTTGTACAAAATTGGAAAATTTCTTGTTATTCAAATGTCTAGGAAAACGTTTGCTACTGTTACTTTAGAGATGAGATTGAGGCTACCGTGCGAGGAACTTATGAAACTGTTATTTGCATTATGCAAGAGCAATTTAAAACTAATTTCGTTTTTCATGCAGTCGATAGCATCTCATTTATATATTATCAAATAGCGTATTACTGTATTGCTACTATACAGTATCCTTCCATAGGATTACATTCTTATCGGTTTGAGCTTCGAATGCTTGCACTTTCTTCCCGCCGGCAAACATTTTCCCCTGCTACAAACAACATTTATATTCAAATCTCGATCAGTATTTACATCAATTATTACGCAACCGTCCGCAGAGCAGTTCTTAATGGACTTATATAACTTGAAAAAAAACAATAATTAACGCAAACTTTTCAAGTCAAACCCAATCGCCAGCAATCTAAAACCCAGAAAAAAACCAGAAATTACACACTCAAAGCAAGTAAAGTACAATTCTTCCAAGAGGCTGAGCTCCAAGTGCATCCCAATATTCCCAGCATTCATCGAAAGCTCGTTACTCCTCGGCTCGGAAACTCGAAAAGCGATCTCCAGCCACGAACTCCGGCCAATGCAATCAGCATCCGAACTCTCCAAGATCTCCCCCCTCTCCCCGGCCTCTTGGGAAACGTAGGTAAGTGCTCATGCTGGGTGGCCGCTGCCGCTGCGTTCCCTCGACGTGTGTGTGTGGGTACATGGGGCATGATGTAGGTGTGCGTGTTTTTGTAAACATGTGTTCGCGGGAGGAGGGATCGGATGGGAGATGCGTGATTTATGCCTTTTGTGTGTAGTAATAAATGAATTGATAAAAATTACAGGGGGTATCGCGGATGCTGGGAGCTGGCTTTGGGAGCCGGGACTGTAGTGATGAGCGGCTGATTTACGGGACGCCGAGTTTATTTGTTTTCGTCGCTTTTCGATGCGCTGCGCGGTGAGTTTTAAATCGCTGAGGGGCGATAGCATTGGGGATTTAAATGACTTTTGTGTATGGAGGTTTTTAATAAAATCGTTGAGAATTTTAAGTGGTATTGAGGTCTGAGAGTGTAAGTTGATTCTCTTGTTGGAGGGGTATTGTTTGTAGATATTGATGTGTACTTTTTAAAATACCGTTATACTGTGTTTCAAATATTTATTTTGTCTGAGCCTTTACAGACCCTTGTATAAATCAATGACAATAAGATATTATATATACGTTTTGATTATTTTCTAAAGCAGTTTAAAAATACGCGTGTCTCAATATTAATTCAATACCATCCGATCCTCATTTGGCGCTTTAATAGAGCTTAGTGCAATGTTTCAGCCAAGAGCGCGCATTACAATCTAAGAGTTATTAAGTCCACATCTAAAGTATAATTGAGCCAAAGCCGTGTTCTCCACAATACCGTACAAGTGCTACTTTGCCACTAATTGCCCTCGCTATCAAGTCCACCTTTCCCCGCGCAAAAACGTATACAAAACGCCGCTGCATCTTCGTAAAACTAAAAAGCACGCGGCTTTTCCAGAAAACAGCACTAATCCAGCCTCTATAGACCGCGGCAGGGAAAAGAAAGCCGAGGAAGTAGGGGGTGGCATATAGAGAGGCGAAGAGTGCCTCGTAGAAATGCATCGGGGCCGCAACGCCGCGAGGCGATCGTATAATAAAGTTATGCGCGCGACTCGGTTACTTCGCTAGTTTCTCTCCATTACGCGCGCGCATGTGTGTGCAGCGCGCTGCGCTTCCAGTCGAGCGGCCCGTAAGCGTGTTTCTGGGTCGACGAACTTTCCGTCTCGATATTGCGCGTCCGTTACGCCCGCGCTTTCTTCGCTTTCCGCCGGAATTTCGAGCTAAGCGCGCGCTGCTCCTCGTTCCGTGTTATTGGGCCTTTTGCTCACCCCTCCTTTTTTTCTGGTGCTTTTTTGGATGCGCGGTTAAAGAGGTTCGCGCGGGAGTTTATAGGCCTTTGTGGCTCAAGTTTTCACAAGTTGCTGCCTTTGTAAGAGCGGCCGGCTTTAGAGCGGCTATTGATGTGGTGTTGCCGTTTGCGGTGAAGGGTATTTTTAGTTGGGGGCCGAGGCTTTTGTATTGATTTTTTTTTCAAAACTTGGTCAGGCTGTTTTGGTTAGTTTTACTGTGGTGTGGTCATTTTTTTCTGAATTTTGCGATTTTTGTGAAATATTGTAGATGTGCTGCTGCCTTTATTGGATTAGGGGCTGGATTAAAGCGCAGCGCAGGTGCATCGTGTTGACAATATTGCCGGCGAGGAACGTTTGTGCGAATTTTCCAAACTAATTTGAGCCTTGAAATTTACGTAATCCTGAAACTTTAGTCGCAAACTTTGTGCAACGATTATCGTGAAGGAGCTACATCGCGCGTCGAAATTTATATTCGCGATGTGTACGATAAAAGTGAAATTCGCTCAAAATTCAGCATACCAATGCGAGCTTTAACCGCTTTAAAACCTTTTGTGCAATTCCAAAAACTTTTGAAAATCGCATCTTGAATTCCAAAGAGTATTGTGCAAATTTTCTCAAACTAATTCTATCAGGAATTTTCAACGCGCTGCCGTAAACTTAATGAGAATTTAAACTTAAATTATTCTATACCAAAAAATATTTTTAAAACTATTATGAAAATGTACATTTATTCAAAAAATTTCCAACTTTAATTTAAATCCTCAAAAACACATTCTCCAAAACGTCCACTTTCAAATTCTACCTCTAAAAAACAAACACCACCCCTCTACACATAACCCACCCTTTCATCCTCAAATTTTCAAAATCACCCCGGAATCCGTCACTCATTCGCATATACACAATAACACCATCCACAACAGAACAAAAAAAAGCCAAATAAAAGCCAACCCGCTAACACCGCCGCGAAAAATTTCCTCTCGCCGCTTCTCCAGCTCTCAACGAGCTCTTATAAGCGCATCACGCGCGCCGCAGGGAAAACGCAGCCAGGCTCCGCCGACTTTTATATTAAATTCCGGCGGAGCGTGCGCGCGATTATTCTTCCTTCCGTGGCCGACGCTGCTGCAGCTGCATCCACAGAAGCGCCACTCGTTTCTCGCTTTTCTATGTACACGCCGGGGCGCAGCGAGCTTCCGTTTTCCGCGCTGCGCTAGCGTTTTGGGACTCTAAGTGCTCCGCGCGGTTTGCAGTTGTTGGGCTATTTCGGCTTTAGTGTTGCAGTTTTATGATTTTTGCGAGCTTTTTTTCGTGACGTGGATTGGGAAAATTTCATTCTATGATTAAAATTTTTGCTGAATTATGAATTGAAGTTTCATTTATTTTTTAGACAAAATGAAATATTTTCAATGTAGCTCATTTAATCTCAGCTGAATGCTCTTTTTATTATACACGAATGTTTTGTACTTTTAATGGAAAAAGATTTTTATTAATATTCTATTTCAGCATATTATTAAATAAATTCCAACGTAAATTTAGATCATTGCATTCAAATTCTGCAATACAATAATACTGTTATTAAGCTACCTTTCGAAATAACACTACACGCAAATGTCAATATTCGAAAATAATAATAACAACAACAATAATAATAATAGCTCATGTAAAATAAATTTAAGGATAGTCAAATTAACGCCATCGCTTATTAGTGTACATTGAAAGGAACTGTTGTAAAAACACTGTTGAACCAATCTAAATACGCAAGTGCATGAACACTCCCTTCACAAAAGAAAAAGAAAATATTATTCCCAAAATTAAAAAGAACCAGCAAAGCCAGCTTCCCCTTAACCCAAAAAAAGCCCACCTCCTTAAAATTACAAAAATCTCCATATTTCCCAAGTCCTCGCAGCTTCCCGCGCTATATGCAGCTCCCGCAAGCTGGAATCGCGCCAGCGGCAGTGGAGCGCGCGTGCACACGCCCCGGCGAGGCTGGCATCCGCGCGAGGCAGCTGCGCGCGGCGCGTCGACGTCGTTCAGGCGCTAACGCGCCCCGCAAGAGCCGGCTGCAGCGCGCCGCGCGAGCTTTTCGCCTAATTACGCGAGCGATTTTGGAAAGATAGGAGAGCCGAGATAGGGAGGAGGCTTTTCCGAGGGTAAAATTGCGGGTAATCACAGGCGCTCGCGCACGCGGCGAAACGGCCTTTTCATTTCAGCGCACAGCCTTTTTCGAGGAGCTCGCGCGACGATGGGCTTGTGGAGTGCCGCGTAGTGGAGGAGGCTGATTTTGTTTACTTTGGGATTTGATGAGCGGCTTTTGGTTTTTGGTTTTGGAGCTTTTTTTGGGGATGTTTCGAGGGTTATTTATGCTTTAATTAAAAATTCACTTGCGAGTGCTTGAAGTGGTGAGATCTTTTTTAAGCTGGAAATTATGAATAATAAATATGAGAGATGCTTGAAATGGAATTTAGAGTATTGAAATTCTCAAGTGATGAAAATATCAAAGTTTCTAAAGTGAAATCTAGATCATAAAAAATTAAAAAAATTGTGTTATTATATTTTTAGCTCACATCAATTTAAAACAATGACATTCTATACTGTTGAAAATTGGGATTAGTTTTTGACACAGAATGTGTGTTAAAAACAGAACCCAAGAATTATTTTTTTTTCTAATTAAAATTATCTTTTGAAAATACATAAATTATATGTAGTTTTTCTGTTAAACAAATTTTTAAGTCAAACTTTGAAAAATTCATAGATACTATATTGTTAACAAATAATCAAAATCAACTAGCATGATACAAATATATATGGCAATTTTTAATTATACATAAAAAACACAAACAATATGTAATCTTTATCTTACAACACGAAACACACATTTTTTAATCACGTACACATGTTGTATGAAGATTCCGATCAAGCTACTCACGCCCATCACACTTTACGAAACGCCGGCGAACAATAATTAAACCAATATTCACGCAAAGCCGCGTCGCCTTTACATCATAATACGCAAGCCTTTAATCCAGCACCACACGGCTCAGCCGCAACTATAATTTTAACTAGTCCATCTGCAACTGCCCATGAAAACGCGCGGCGAGAGCAGCGATCCCAGCGCCAGCACATGGCCTTTGTAAATTTCAATGGCTCTTTGTACGCGATTTCACCAGACGGCCAAGTTTCGCGCGCTGCGTTTGTGATCCTGACGCGAAATGCCGGACGCCAGCTAGCACTGATGCTTTTCACTTTGCTCGCGTTTCTCCTGGTTTCGCGCCTTCGAGTGTGGCGGAGAGGAGCGATGCTGCTATGTGTTTCGAGGAAAGTTGAAGGGTTGGAGAGCCGAAGTTTATTGGCTTGCGAGTATTTGTTTTTTAGAAGAGTTTAGTGTTGTTTATTTGGGAATAATAATTTTTATTTTAGTATTAAAAATTACTTTTTACTTTGTGGGTTTTATTTTGTTTGATCTTTCATGCGGAACCAAACGATAATATACGTTTATTCTATTTGATATTTAAATTTTGAAATTTTGTCGGTAATCTCTGTTTATTTTACTTCCGGCATACAGTGAATTTGATCTCTCGTATGCATAATCTTACGAAATAATAAACATACACACAGCAATGTATGGTTTAGCTTGCAATATATGTTTGTGGGTCATGCAAATATTTTGGAGAGCCGTTTTATCTGCAGAAAGAATAAACTTGAAAAGAAAACATTTATACTTTCTAGAAACGTTAAAAGTGTGTGAAAGTCTCTTTTTGCATATTGCAAAATTTTAAACCTTAATTAAAACAAAGTTTTGTTTAAATTATTTTTTTGTAAAGTTCATATTGTATTATGCACGTTTTAAAATAACATTTGCATTATTTTCCAAGTGAAATTTTGTAATCATATTTGACGGACAGTTTTAAAATTCCAAAAGTAAAATTAAATTTTGTTAAATCGCAAAAATTTCTTTAAAAATTATTTTTTTATCGGTAAAAAATTCTATTTTTCATTACTGACAATACATTGACAAGATAAAAAAATTCAAACTAGGGGACACCCGGATTTGAACCGGGGACCTGTCGATCTGCAGTCGAATGCTCTACCCCTGAGCTATATCCCCGCGCTGTCAGAGCGATCTTCATGACCCATCGCGTCCATGTAAATATGCACGCATCATCAATACACCTATATCTATACACACGCGCACAGCGCGAATCTAATATCTACCGACGTCCAACATTGAAGCAGACGCGCAAGCAATGGCAACTTCAGCGCGCTCCGAAACAAAAGAAGCGCGCGGAAACAAAATTTCTCCCGAGCTCACATACAACAGATTTCGCGCAATGACGTGATCACACAAATCCCCAGTGCCCCCGTTTTTCCTCCTCTCCATCTCCTCGACCGTGATTTTTTTCAATCATTAAAAAAAAAAACTTACGACTTCTCGACCCTAAAAAAGTAAAACAACGAAAAATTGAAGAGAACAAATTTTTCGGTAAGTGAGCTTGAAGGAGAAAAATGGCCGGGCTAGCTGGAAGAGGGACAAGCGCGCCGTCGACGCCGGCGACGTCGTCGGGGAAGCTCCGGCCGTCGGCCAGGGCAGTCGGCCAGGTCATGACGGCGCTCAAGAACTCCAACAGCCCCGACGGCCCGACCATGACGGACATCGTCAAGTTCATCAGCAGCGCGCTTCACAGGCCCGCTACTAAACGTCAGGTATCAAAGATGTTTTTATGGTTTTGGTCTTTTTATTGCTTTTGGGTTATGGACTTTAATTATGTAAAATTCAAATGAATGTTCTTTCGATGTTTGTTACGGTCTTTCATGTTCATTTAGAGGTTAGTTTTTACGTCGTTTGAATGTACTTTTTTAATTTACAAAATGAGGCGTGCTGCTTGTAATTAAAGTTTAGTGCGTCAACATTTTTCAATACCACTCGTAAAATGCAAAAAAGTCAACGTGAATGCGCACTCTGCCTGATGAATGGGAATGAAAATTTATTAAAAAAATCGAGTAAAAGCGAAAAATCAGCGTCTGTAGTCCGCGGTATATTTGTTACTTTTGAATCTCCGCAAATTTTCAATGGCAAAATTTCAAAGAGTCACAGGTAGTTATATATTGAGAAATGAGCGCACGTACAACGCGTGCGCCGGTTAATATTTACCTTTGAGTCCCGCGCTTGATGAGTCTGGTCTTCTTTGGTCTTTTCGCGGTTTTCTGGAGCTCTGAGTAATTGGAGTCGAGTGAAGTCTAATTATAGGGCTACCCGAATGCTTTTGACTGTGTAAATATTTGCGCGAATATATATACGTAGGCGCGCGCTGTTCGACCCTTTCTCTCTATATATGCACACTTACTTACCGCATGCATTTGTGGAACGTTTTGAGCCATAAAATTGAGCAATAAGCCAAGATCTTTTATAGTTTTCTATTTAAGTATTATTTAACTTTAATGAATATTTTAATTTGAAAATTATACAATGACGCTATTGTTAAAATATTTCATTTAATTTTGTTCTTTGAACATTATTTTAGCTATATTTTAAATAACTAAAAATTCTTAAAACAAAAAAGTTAATCCAACGTTAACACACCAATATTCTGAAACTTTAGAAATACCTACTTTCTAAGACAACCATACAAACAAACAAAAAGCCATACAAAAATCAATCGCAAAACCTAATCAACCCATCCAATCCCTAGGTGATCACCGCCCTGAAGCGCAGCGTCGAGTTCGGCATCCTAAAACGGAAGAAGGGCCACTACCAGATCTCCTCGCCCGAGGAAAAAATCCGGCTGACCAAGGCGGTGCGCAAAACAGCAGGCGGGCGTCGCAAACTCGGCGGCGAGCGGCCGAAAAACTCGCGGCACCGCAAGCTCCTCGGCAGCCGGCAGCCACGCAAGCCGCGCGCGGCCGGCCTCGGCAGGCAGACCGGCAACCCGCGCAAGACTCCAGCCTCGGGTCCGCAGACGGGCGGAGGTGGTATGGCCAAGGAGCAGCCACAGGGCGAGCCGCCCTGTGACCACGCGGCCTGCAGGGTGGACTCCGGCTCGTCGGTCATGACCATCTTTGACCAGCACAAGGACTGCAAGGTGTGCACCTGCAACTGTCCGGACTGCAGCGATTTTGCTTAGGGTTAGATGAGGTTTAAGGGGGGGAGCCGGTTAGATGTAGGGACCTTTTGGAGGGGTGCCTGCGCCGAGGGAGGAATGTCAGTCTGGTTCTTTTTTTTCTAAATTGTTGGTGGAAATCGAACAAGTTGGGAGAATTGTTTTTCGAACGGTGACCTGTGATGTCGTTGATATATTAAACAAAAAAAATTAAGTCAAGATTTATAGTGAAATAATAATAAGTATAAAGTAATCCAGTGATCATGTGACAATTTTAAGATAATAAATTTTTTCAAGTTTATTACAAACTCTCGCTTTTATCATTTAATAATTTTTCTCATACTAAAATCTCTTGTTACAAACTCCAGGAAAAAAGCACTCGCCAGTCGCTTCATATCTTTTAATCGACAACACGACAAACTCGCCCATCCTTCCGCTTAACTCTCGCCAGCAGAAAACTCGAAATCGGAAGGAAAACAGCGAAAGTTCGCAGCGCTCACGCCTCCATCCGTCCGGCATCGATCGACACAGTGCCTTTTCTCGTTTTAATATCGGCGACAGAAAAGGTCGAACTGGGTCAGTAGTCATCGGCTCTCTACGGCCGCGCCGTTACGAGAGAGTCGCGCGTGTGTAGCGCTGGCGTAGATCGCGCGCGCGTGCGAATGTGCCAGCCGTCGTCTCTTTAACAGGCGCTAATTCAGCCCCTTAATTGCCCTGGCGCTGATGGCCGCCGCTGCCTCCTGGCCGCTCTGCTGCTAAGGTCAGCCTCTTTTTTTTATGCGCCACTTATTCGCCCGCAAGAAAGCTCTTACGCTCTCTTCCTTTCTGTTTACGTGCCTCTTTTGTCGCTTTTTTTTCTCCGCTCCCGGAGAGCGAGCCGGAGCTTTTTCCTTGGCTTTTATTGTTGGCCTGTGCTTAGGTGGCTCTTTTCTTTTGTCGATTTAATTTCCAGGGCATTCAAACGAATGTGTTGCCGGTGGTAGGGCTTTTTTCGAAAAATTATTTCGGTGGCTTTAGTTGGTTTCAAACCTTACAAGATTATTGTAATATAAATCCTGTATATTTATATTAATATGAAAATAATTATAATTTATTGCACCTTTAATTTTAATTGTTGGTGGTAAATATTATGTTCTGTATCCCCTTGCATTTATAAGATATTGTATTGGATTTCACAATTAATTCGGTATAAGATAAAAAGAAATTCATCAAAATCTATTTTACTAGTGAAATTATAAATATAAATACAGATTACAAAAGAGGACACGATAAGAACGAGAACGAATACGAAGCAATTCAATTATGTTAGCTACAAAAAAAAAAAACGAAAAAACACGAAATAGTATAAAGGAAAGGACTGGCTTATCTTCGGACCACCAATTTAAAGGGAATAGTAAAGTTGTAGTTTTTTAGGTAAAACAAAAAAGAAATCGTACATGCTTTCCAATTCTAAATTGGTTTGCGT
>JAPYZA010008722.1:0-16090 GCA_030522685.1 Eupelmus azureus | reverse complement strand
TCTCTTCTGGGTGGTGAGGTCGCAGCTGGTCAACGAGGAGCCCTCTTCGCATCGTCTTCGAGCATCGACTGCAAGCCGACGACACCACACCGAGGCTGCAGTTCCACCTACAAGTCGTCGCCCTCGTCCAAAGTGCTTTGACGCAGCCGCCCTTCGATCGCCTCGTGGCGAAACCCCGAGCGCTCCGCCGTCTTGCGTCAACTTGAATAATATTTATATGTTTACGCTAATAACTAGCCTGAAATTATTTATCTAAGAGGTGAATAAATGTAGCTAAATATGCAAGATTTATTAATTAAGGTAATATAACTTCTTAAATGTAACTTTTTTTCGTAGGAATTGAGGGTCTATAAAATTATAAGCGAATAAAAGCTTTTTTCTTCCATTTTTTGGTGTCAGAAGACACTAAAATCACATTTAAAGCCTCGATCTACCTCGTTAGTTTTCTACTATCCTCCTCAAGTGTTCACAGTATAAATTGTCGCATAAGAAACATATCCATATCAATTCGTCTGTGCGTACATGCGACGTGTGTGCGTACCACGCGAGAGCTATTTATACCACACGTGTTATACAATGTATTATAACTAACATCTAATAACACGTGTTATGCGTGCATAGATTAATCGATAATTCCGCTAATCTCTGCCAATGATAGCGATTTCAAATATCTCAGGTTTAATTCGACAATGAGCATACTTCAATTTAATATAAAATCTAGCCAATATAATGGATATCTCAAATCTCCAAGTTTCGAGAATTTATTATCGTACACTTGAACCACGATTGAGTCGTTTAAAAAATTACATTCCGTCATATCACGTGCAATGTCTCTCGTGCAGATTGTTTTTTCAACTGTCATTTGTATCACTTCGAATTATCGAATATTAATAAGATTCGTAATCAAGAAAAAATTGAAGGATCAAAAATGATCTTGAGACGGAGCAGAAAAAACTCATCTTAGTTTCTGCATGCGCTTTGGTAACTCTATGTTCTTATTCGTGCATTCTCTGACAGCAACTATGAAAAACTATAGTTACAAAAAGTCTAAAACATGTTATACTTGCAAAGTTAAAATTGTGCTCTGTATCAACTCGTCAAAATAGTTAATCCGTACATCTAAAAAAAAAACATTCTTTTTCTACCGGAAATACGGACAATTTTTGCTAGCAACCGTTTGTCGCTTTCTCGACGTCATTAAACAATTTGCAAACCGTTGCATTATGCCGCTGAAGTAATAAATCAATATCAGACATTAGTTTTTGTGACCGAATGTAGTAAGATCAAGACTGATCGTAAAAGTAATATGCAAAATAAAATGCGATACTCTTCCGCGATTATTAAGAAAGTATTTATTCAATATCTGACGTGTACATTTGAATATTTATTTGCATATGAATCTGTTTGTCGTTGAGCTCTTCGAAAATTTGATTCTTTTATTTCTAGTATCGGAATATTTTATGAGTAGTTTTGATGGATTATAATTATCATCAATCGTGGTATTATACGTGCAATTTTTGATCTATCTGATCTTATGTAGCCCAAAAAACATCGAAACTTCCAGACCTCTTGTTATCTTTACCAGATGCATTAATTAATGTACACAATTATCGAAATTACTATTTTTTAAAATGTAAAGTATTAATTATTAGTTCTTTCATAAAAGTACATTATATATAAGGATTAAAAATCTATCTTTATAAAACATTTTGGTTATTGAAAATTTCATTGATTAAAAATTAGATCATATAAAACCGCAATTATAATTAAAAAGTTCACTTTTATAAATCCAGCAAAATTTATGTGCTTGAATAAAAGAATAAACCAAATAAAAACTATTGATCCTCTGTCACGTACAGATTATAAAGTCAAAATCATTACTAATCCAATTAAAGACTATCTCAAATATTTTTATCAAATCCATCCAGTCAATTTGGCGTAACAAATTTGCTCATCATGTTTCACTGCAGGTGCTTTACAAGTCTACAAACACGACATTGGCACTCTATATACCAACAGTCATAAATAATTAAAAATCGATACCTGCTAATCACTACATTTAACCACCCTCTAATTCCCAGCCTATTATAAATCCACTGCTAAGAAAATACTCCAACAAAGAACAATAAAAAAAGGTGTCATAATCGATCATACGCCTCCCGCTCATCCGTCCTTTTCCCCTCCTTCCAACTCCAAATCGATCTTCCCCCTTTGGCTACCATCGAGGGGCTGTTTACGAACAGTGAGAGGTGCATCGATGCACGGACGTCATTGAGCGCAGTTGATCTTTGCCGTCTCTCAAGAATAATGAAGAGGCTGCGCGAATTTTTGCCAACGACACGTGCGTCTCGTGACGCATACAACCAAACCACTGAGAAGAAGCGAGTTCTTCTTTTTTTTTTTAACGCTCATCAAGGATTCCGGAAACTTTCGTGAATGTACGCGCGAGATATTTGACCGCACGGAAAGAATCGGTCGGCCCGATATTATTCATTTGAATGGTTTGATTATAGAAAAACAGAAATCTGCGTCAATGAATTTTTTCGCTTTGCCTGGGCGCCTGAGGTTGTCTGTGAGGTTGGGTGATTATGGCAATGAATTACATAGCTTAAGTGTTGTTAAAAAAATTTTTGGTTTAATATTTTAGGAATAAGGTATCTCAGTGTTGATTAATTTTGCAACTTTATAGCAACCTTTTTAGCTTTGAATTTAAATTATCGGTATGTATATATTTACTGACCTAACGATAATTATCGTTATGTACTGTTAATTATCGCTTTAAATTGTTATTTATTATTTGCCTTTAAAGTTACTTTATAACATACTTTTAAAACTTATTTAAATTTGAGCGATAAAAGTAATAAATTAATCTGGAATTTTTTCCATTCTTGAAGTGCATATGAAGTTTGTAAATAAATGTCATAGAAAGTCTTTTTGTAGACTGTTATTTTGAAAAATAAAAGCTATAAACAAATTATAGAATGAACGGCACTTGATTATCTCAGGTACAGCAAACTATTTCCTATTACCTTCATTTTAATTTAAATAAGGAAAAGTAGAATTCTATTCAATTTAAATTATATTCTACATCAAACGTCTTTAAAACTTTATAAAAGAATGAATCATATTTATTAGTTTATGGTACATGTTATCTAAATTGACGTAATTAACATTTTATTAGTTCATTAACTTCATTCATGGAAGTCGTCATCTGAGTGAATAAAGTTTTAATTTTATACGTCATAGAAACATGTAAAAAAAAAACAATAGTAGTGATAAAAAATTTAACTGGACAAAATATAGTATGTTTTGCAGTTATTTACTAAAAAAATTTGTTTGATACTCTGGTGCATAAAAAATTACTTTTTAAAATCGGTTATACCCACAATTATTATGTAATATATACTTAAAAAATACATCATGTAAAAAATTGGTATAATAAATTTGTTAAAATGAAAAATATAATTTATACGGAAGCATAAATCTCAACTACTATATCTATTTCACCGATAAAAATAAAATAAAAAAAGTTTATAAATAATGATTCTGCTCCCGTAGTATTTCAAATCGTCGTAAAACTGTTGAGCGCATAGCATAACAAGCTGACACTTGTAATACCAACTAGTAACAACTAAAAATGATATACTTTAAACTACATTGCAAAACGTTATTATAATATCGAACTATAATACACACGCACAACTCCAAATTATTACGACACGATGAAATAATTAAAGCTCTATACAGGTCCCCGTATTTAAGCCGAAGTTTAGCAACATATCATTAATATATCCTTAATCGCCAATTAATTATATACATAACTTTCGAGCTCCACAATAATTTTCATTGCGCGCACACTCGTACGCGCTCCATACGTACGAAATCGCGCCTGCAATGCCCACATTGAGAAACAAAAGATATAAAAGCCGAACCGTATCGAGCAAAAAATCCAGATAAATCAGCGGAACCGTCACTCCCGAAAGAAACCATATTCGATAAAACGAATGAGCTGAACGGGTTAGTCTATACACCTTTTAATTCATATACACACGCGTACTTATATGTATATACGAGACATTGAACGTTCTGGCAGCGGCTAATGGCCGAGCACTTGCTTATAAATCAGGTGCGCGAATTTTCGCGATCTGGACATGAAAGCAGGTACCTTGGCCGCGATGTTGATATATACGCGCGCTGCCGCTGGAAAACCAGAATTCGAGCGCACGCGAGTATGAGCATATATCGGGTTGCGTGCGCGCGCGATTTCGCACTTTGTTCGATGGTTGCGGGGATGTAGACGTCGCGGAAATCGCGGATAGTTGGATCTTGGTGGGTTGGGTAAGGTGGAATGGGCTTGCGCAGCGATTAACTTTCTTTTTCTTGATTTAAGATTTGAAATTGACGTTTGAAATTTTAAAGAGAGGTAATGAGAGAGTTGAATGTTTGAGTTGAAAATTTTTGGTGGAAAGGAAAAGAATATAGCGAATAAAACTCAATAACATTCGGTGTAATACACAATTTCACTTTCTGTTATTAACTCGAAAATAGTTCTATATACGAATCTGTGAAATTCAGAGCATTGATGTTCGCGAGCACGTACAAGTAGCCATAAACCCAATGAGATATTTTCAAGCTGAATTGAAGTGTAAATATGAAAGTGTCTTAATTTACGCTTTAACTAACGCTTTTGAAATTGACAATTTCCGTTTGAAAAATTGTTTAAAATTGCAACGATGATTAATAAAAAAATTTTAAAATAATTTATTACAATTAACATATCAAAAATTTAGAAATCTATGAAGAATGTTCGTGACTAAAAAAAATAATATGTATCATAATTAATATAAAAACAGATAAAAGAATCAAAGTTTCAAAAATTAGATTATTACATAAAAAATTATATCACATACTATGAACCTTATGCGAACATTATGATTTTGAAATTTCGCAATAATCGATACTAAAAAAAAGTTTTGCAATGCGTAACTACTCTATAATCAACTAAATGCCAGATTGATAAACTCCCGTTATTAACAGCTGTATTTATCATCCTACAAATGATTCTATCCTCTTTTTCAATTAATCGAGCCGTTCTATCTCATATGCATTGTTATTCGACCACTTCTTCTGCATTTATATATAGAGAAAAGCTAGGGGGAAATCGGTGACAACGCATTCGCGAAACAGAAGCAAAAAAAAAATAAAATCTTCCATGTTTTTGTCAAAACCGATTGTCACCTTCTTTTGCTTTTACCTTCGCACAGGAGGCTACCACTGGCACCTAATTACCAGTGTAAACAATAATTATAGAATCTTCTAGACTACACAGCAAATTAATCAAGGCAACTTTATGGGAAAACTCTTTTATGGGTCATTGTCAGACCAATAAATATTGATCTAAGGCAAACACTAGTTTGCTGTTTTGTTTGAGAAGGAAAGTTTTATTGCCAGCGTACATACATGTTTTTATAAAATCTGATATAAAATTTATTACAAGAACAAATTAACAATAATTATTAATAAATATATATGTATAAATAACGAAATGACATTTTTGTTTTTGATAATTTTTATGTTTAATATTTAACGGACATTAAAAATATCTTAAAATTACTTAGTAAAAAACTTTAATAAAAGTGCCTGTTAAATTATCAGATGAAATTCTGTTATATTTGCAGACGTTAGTCTAGTTCATTAACAGAGAAAGAGCCTGTTTCGTTACATGAATATAGGCATTTAATCTTAATTTAATAGGCGAAAAATATTTACAGGCCTGTTTTTTACGCTATCGTATGCAGTCTTTAATTTTTTACGGAAAAATTTTTCGTATCATTAATACTTTTATAAATTTTGATTACAAATACAAATAAATAACTTATAACAACGGTACAAATAAAAATATATAAACATAGACTGGATTATTAGGCTGATCATTTTACGTTAAAAATATGGCGGTACTTAAAACCACCTTAAAAAAGAGAATGTAGTGTCTTCAAGTTTGACTGAAAAAGTTTTCTTATTATTAATACTTCTTACGATTTTGGTATCGTAAACCCGTGTACTTAACCGTTCCAGCCGAAAACTACGTGAGCAACCATCAAATATATGGTTATTGTTAATGTACTGGTAATCAAAACTGGAAATCCCATTCTAAAAGAAAAGAAAATACACTTGATTATACTCTATCCGATATAATATACGATATTACATTCCTCTATTTTATATCAAAATTTAAATATCCCGCAGCAAAATACTCAGTACCTCGTCATTTACTGCGAGTACAACACAGTTAGTGCGAACCAAGTGCAAGTAAATAATTACCCCAGATAGTGAAATCACTTGTGCGCTTCTAAGTAAAAATAGTTTATCATAGTAAAAAACCGTCGCTCCATCCAGCATCGTAATTAACGAGTGAATTTAATCGTAATAACGAATGCTAGCATGTATATTTATGCGGGCTTCGCGGGCAGAGGAGAACGAATATCGTGGATAAACAATAAATAAATTATAAGCGGCGAAGACTTACTTGAAAAACTTCATAAAAGTGAAGCGATATCCGTGCTGCTCGGCCACACCAGCGCAAACGACATTGGCGGATGCTCCAATTAAAGTTCCATTCCCTGTGAACATTGCACCCGTTCAACATAAAACCAAGCGATCGAAGCGCGGTAATTATTATGTGATCAGAGCGTGTTAAACAACTATATTTCAGCTTTTTTGCGCTCTTTGTCGTTTAAAAATATAGCTCTCGATCATCTAGTTGTAAGTAAGTCAAATGAGTTTATGCGTTAATCAATCTATTTTTTCTTTCACTAACTTATTGAAAAAGCATTATTTAATTTATCCATATAAATCAGGAGAGATCACGAAAAATATTGAATAGTAAAATTAAATTCATACCGTGAAAATTTAGTATTTTTAAGTATTAGCCCTTTTCTTAACAGCTGATGAAAAAGATTACACGATCGCAAATGATTATATCTGACTAATAAGGTCTCCAGATCATAAACTTTTATAAAACTTCTGATGGATCTTTTATGGGCATCAAATTATGGAGAAAAATTCTTCCAGTTTAATCTAGTTTAATCAGAAATTTATTATATTCATGTTCCTCTGTCAGTTAATAGAGTTGAATTATTTGAAAATATAAAGCGAATCAAGCGCGATTCCTGGAATAAACTAAAACTACTCCTTCTAAAAGAAGAATAAAAGCTGAAGAAAGAAGAATGAAGTCGGTATCTGTAAATTTTGTAAAATAAATCTGTAAAATATTAATAAACCGAAAGCATGAAATTTTACAGGAAAGCCAAGTAGATATAGACGTAGCCAATGTGGCGCGAGACCCTATAAATTTTTGTGTATTGATCAATTTTAAGACATAAAGGGCTGTAGAAGACTATTGATATTCTAAATATTAATGTTTGTGTATTTATACATTCGTGCTGAATGTGATACTGTTACCAGTTTTCTGAAAATTTGTCAGACAATAATTATGCAGTAATAAGAAATGAATCTATCTGTGCATATTTTTTTAACTTAGCTGGAAGCTCAAAGGTTTATTGAATGGAAATCATCTTAATTTACCTCCCATGCAGGCACCAAAAGCCATCGACCAGACCAGCGGCTGTAGAGGCAACTGAAGTTTCTGATTTTTAGCCAGACCAACGGCGATCCTTATCATCATCGTCGTAAGGGGCACATTGTCAACAAAAGCGCCAGCAATCGATGTTACCCAGAGCAATAGTAGTATAGCCACCGCCAGTCTCGACTCTTCGTTAACAGACATGATGATCAGCTCCGTTTTCTTGCCAATCCAGGATATTAAACCCAGTTTTGTTAGAGCCTGAAAATATTATTATTTGCACATCAAATACATGCTAGTTACTCAGTTAGTTTTTAAAATATTTTTTACTAGTTTTTATTATGTAATTCATGTTTACGACTATTTCATTAAAGTTACACTGTCGAAAATATTTTTAATAAAAATTTTAATTGTTCCTACAACAATAAAATACTCTGTGTTTTTATCAAATTTATTAAAAGTTATAGAACTTTCAACCGCAATGTTTTTAAACTTATTATTATTTTTATTAAAATATAATAACATTCTATTATATTAATATATAAAAAAATTTATATTATAATAATATTAAATATTTTCGGATTTAAAATTTTACAAAAAATCTAAAAAATAGAAAAGAAGACTATAACACAAATATTTTATTTATCTTTTCTTCTCTTTTCTTTTTAAAATAGTGTTCTCAAAAACCACTTTAAATTCCTCGCATCACTGTATATTTTAGTGTAAAATAATTCTCTATTAATTTTTATTTCGATTTCTTCATTCAGTCTTCTAATTGAAAAGAATAATTTATATTTTCTTTTATTTATAAATTCTAAAACGTACCTCCATCAAAACAAATAATGCGGCGAAAAATAATAAAGTGCTCCACTCAACACGAGCTACTAATCCATCAAGATCTTCGTCATCTGCCAGTATGAGTAGCAACAAAACGCATAAAAATGCTGTCCATCCCAAAGACAAATTGAAATTTGGCAAACTGTGCAAAAAGAATAGGATGATGACAAGTATCATAGAGAATCCTGATTTAGCCAATAACCACTTGTTTCTGATAGGATACTGAAATAACAGAGGCAAAGCTTTTATTAAAATTTACTAAAAATAGAATCGATACATGAGCGAAAACTTGATTAAAACCTCACATGGCCTTATCGGACCTCTCTTCGATCGGACGCAAATGTCAACTCGAAGCTAAAATCAGTTTCTCGCACTAGTTTTGAAATGTACTATTTCGCGCACGTTGAAAATAAATACATGCATGTCCTACGAAAACATGTTCAATATTCGAGAGAGAAAGTAATTTCATCCTCGTATAACGTTTTTAGCTTAGCTTCGCCCGAACGCAAACGTCCGTATGAGGTTAAAATCACTTTCTCGCACTTGTACCGAAATAGTACATTTCTATACGGGGGCGGAAGACGATTATTTAGCTCCCGAGACGTTTTTCGACCGAGCAAGGAGAAAATTCGAGGGAGATAAAAATCGACTTACGCCCTAGTGTTGAACTGTATTTTTCACCGCGAGAACCGAAAAATTATGATCGAAGGAGTGATTTTTAGGTTAGAGTGGTGAAAACTACTATTTTTCTATCCGTGTGTCGAACAAAATACGATTTGGTACATGAGCAAGGAAGTGAGTGAACCTCGTGAAAACGTCAAATGCAAACGCTCCTGCGAGGGCCCCTTACACGTTTTTATTTAACTGTTTGCAAAATCAAACTTTGGAGTATCAAAATAACTATTTTCTATTCTAGCCTGAATAAAGCAAATGTACAAAGTATAGATGAGTTTAAAACCATGTCGTTTATACAGAAAAAATTTAGTATTACTTCTATCTTTTTTAATAGTATATTATGCTATGGGGGAGGTAAAGAATTACTTTGAAAAATTGCCTCGCGAAGTGAAGAATTGCCTTTGGCTTCGATGACAATTTACAGATGTTATAAACTCGATATTTTACCTCCCAAGTCGCATATGTTATTTTTTGCAACACCTAGGGTAAAAGTGCCTCATTCGATTTCTGGCGCCAGAAAAAAAAAATGTACTTTTACCCTAGGTGGTGCAAAAAAATATTATTCATTAATTTTATTTAAATTATTTAAACCTTTTCTTGCAGTTCATCTAAAGTAGTTCTGTAATGCTCCATTATAACGCTTCCAGTAATTAACTTATGTTTCAATTGTTGAAGAAGCCGTTTCACCTTTTTCATTAATGTTTCTCTCACAACATTCTCATCTTTACTATAAATTGAAAGACTTGCTGCGGCTCTTTGCCAAATTGAAATCTCGTGTCTTAGTTCCTAAATTAAACATATTATTCTAAATTTCTCGTATGCTATTTTGATTTAAAAAAATTAGTGCAATATACCTGAACATCCTGAGGTTCATCGAAACGTAATGTTTCTAGGTCTCGAAAAATGAAACGGAAGTGCCCGTAAACAATAAAAAGAACTAATATTACGCCAATACTCATGTGGGCAGTAAACACACTGAAATCAATTCCCTGAAAAATTTAAAGTAAAGCTTTCAGTTCTTTAAAAATAGTATATTGTTACGAATTCATCGATATTAGCGGTTTTATTCTAAAAAGCGGAAGCTATTATAATATTGAAAACAGTTTTAAGATATAAATAGACATGTGCAGTGGATGCAATAATGTCAAAAAAACATAAATAAACATAAATCAGTGATGCTTTAAGGCAACGATCAAAGTGAATATTTTTAGAAAATTTGTTTTTTTTTCAAGATTTTTTAAAATTATTTTGCCTACGTTAATAATTAACTAAGTTATAATAAATGTCCATACGATATTGGATGTTTAATTTATCAAACTTGCGTCATTAAATTTCTATTGAAATAATTCACTGCACACCTAATCGCGAAATTTAAAACTCAAAACGAATATCAGTAAACGCATGTGAATCAAAAATTGCTCACTATCACATTATTTTCGCAAATTAAACATCCATTAGCATACTACTTAAAACGCACAAAACATGATAAGAAGCTGAAAGTGGCCCGTGCGCCTGAATTCATACCGCATTGATGACATCGCGGTTGGAAGCGATGATAACGTTAGGGGGATCGCCGACTGGCGTTGTGGCTCCGCCGATGTTTGCAAATATGATCATAGCTGTGAGTACCGGCACTGGATTCAACTGCATCACCTCGCATAACCGTATAGTCACAGGCGTCATCAGCAGGACCGTTGTCACGTTATCCAAGAAAGTCGAAATGAGGGCCGTGAACAAGCATAATGTGCTCACGAGCGGCCAAAGTTTTCCGTTGGTTATCTGAAAATTATGGAGAAAAATTGATTTGCTTCGGACTTAGCGTATATTGACTCGTGAGAAAATTGATGACGAAATTAGCAACAACGATAATATATGTGAATTTAGTAAGCAATATCAAGAAATTTTCAAATTTTTTCGTGATTTAGTTTTAAGATAACAATGGAAAATGTAATCTTGCAAGCGTTTGCCAAAGAGAAATGACATCCTTTCATACTCACAAGTCATACCAAATTTTCTAAACTAATGTGTCTACGAATATTACAATTTTGCGGGAAGTCAATGATTCTATGCGGGCTTTCCCCGCAACCTGACTCAGTCTTGGTTAGTGGCAATAATTCGCTTCTTGAAAAGTGCAAAGTATTTGGTTTTGTTTGCTTTTCTTTTTGTTCTCGAATTTTAAATAACGTCATTAGTAAGTATAAGTTTCTGTAAATAATCGTGTGCGTACAAGAAGCTATGTACATACGTAAATAGCTGGGTGATTCCCTGATACATTTTTTAATAATGCATTTTTATAATAGAACCATCATCTTATATTTATTTTACGAATGTATCAATAGTAACATATATTTTAACTAGAATAAACTAAATCTAAGCTTTTCGGAATGCCTAATATAATAACGAAATTTTATCTAGTTTCTATTTAGATTCATTACCTTATAAGCATACACAGCTAAGTAATCAAAAATGCCGGTGTCAACAACGACTGCTACTAAAATCATCATTGAAAAAAGCAGCATAAGAGTATCAACGTCAATCCAAGACATTATTTCTTCCGTTGTTGGCTTCTGTTATTATTAATCAATACATCATAATTATTGATTATATAATTTGTTTACGAGATAATGAAAAATATGTACATTTTGTTTGAAAACTTATAAATATTACATTTATTTTGTATTAAATAATTTTAGTACCTCATTTAATGCAGCTAAAACAGCAAGCGCACCAGTTGAAGCTAACATAGCAGCAATTGCCCTGTGTACTATCTAAATATTCAAAATTCAAATGCAAGATTAATAAATTAAATATTTTATAAAAATGTCATCTAATTTTGTACCTACTTCGAAAACTATTAGTAAATATAGTCCAACTAAAATGAGTGCTCCATATGTAATTCCATCTTCAGGATCAAATGGAGATGTGTCATAAGAAATTGTAAGAGGAATAGTTGTATTCAAATTTGTTTTGAAATTCAGTAGAATTTCCTGATGGTCTAGCCTTCAAAAAGTAAAATATAAAATATGGATATTTTATGAAATTCAATCGTTAAATTTTTTACGCTTCTTTAAAATTCATGTTTAATATTCATATAATTTACATTTAAATTACTACTTAAACTATTTAAAAAAATTAATCTACTTAAAAAAAATAACCAAACTTTTTAGGAAAAGAGTTAAGTTCGAAAATTTTATTTTGTCTTTGAGTCGGAAACACATCTTGAAAATCGGGTGGCAACAGGGGCACGATCCACACCTCTGATATATTCTGCATATGAAAGAGAGATAACAATACGTTATTTTTTATTTATTTGTATATAAATTATTGCATTAGTGTAAATAATTATTGTATTTATAATTTTGATTATACCTTGTTAGGTTTGTATTCATTATATAACAATTCATTGTTGGAATTTTCCTGACCTCCCGGCAGTTCCAGCCACACCTCCAAATAACACCTAGGTAAACTGTTATTCATGGTTTTGTTGACAATTCGTAATAATGAACTTTCAATTATCACACCAATTCTGTTATTGTGTGCACTATCCGCAAGTGTCAAGTCTGAGCTTTTTGTTAAGAAAATCCATTCTATTTTAAAAATGACTTATTAATAGAATTATGATTTACTATTGTCTTATCACAGCCAATAAATTAATAAGCTTATTGTGTAACGCTTATTTAAATTTTTTTATTCAAACACTGATGAATATAAATTCTTTTATTCCAAAAATATGTTGGATTCGTATTATCAAAAGTTATTGATTAATTTACGTCCTTTGAACGATATTAACGGGAGAAAAATAGTTCAGATGCTACTAAGGAATAAAATTATCTTTCCTTATTTGATTCGAGTGTCATATCATAACATCATATTTGTCGAAAAGATCACTTTCAACTATAGGCCGATTCGAGAATTTTGTATTTTAGCCCTCGCTAGACAAAAAAATAGCATACGCAACACGGGAGGTAAAATGGTGACCCCATAGCACATGTTTGCCATGTGCTATGGACTACACAATTTACACGTGCTATGGACTCACCAATTCTTTACCTCCCTAGGTGCATAATATACTATTATTATCCCGAGAGTAGAAAAGACATTTTTCGCCCAACCGTGAAAAAAATGTGTTTACTGCCAAGGACAATAAAAGAACATAACGATTAATTGTATTAAATAATTATCAATTTTAATTTCTGAAATTTTTGAACTATGAAGCAACCGTAGTTAATTGCCGTAGTTATATTTATAGTTAATTGAATTATTTATTTAAAGGATACTTCTTACTTCGTTACTAGGCACTGATACTTGATGCATAATTTCAACTTTTTCTCTTGTAACCATTAATGTAACCTAAGAACAAAATTGAATATTATAAATCATAACTGTCGAGACTTATCACAAATTTTAATAAAAAGATTTTACGAAAAAAGCAATCCAGCAACAAACGAGTAAAGTCAGTTTGATATATCGAGCTATAGGTCCTAATCTTCTTTCGTGTGTATTTAGTCTATCATTTGGATCTTGATAATCGTTAGTTTGAGGGGAACTAAAAGTGTTATATTAAAAAAGAATTACAATAATGTAAACTTTTATGAATAAAATTAGGTTTAATCAAAACTTACTCTTCAGGTGAAATTTGTTGCAAGGACATATTTACTACAAGACAGTCTGTCTTTGAAGCATTGTCGTTTGAGCAACTTTCGAATGGAAATAAAAAAAGTAAAATTACATATTAAAAATTAAAATTAAAAATTGTTTCGATTTACACATACAGCATTATTTTATTCTTATTTACCATTTTATAATAAATTATATTAAACGTGTAATTTTATCATATACAAATAAAAAGAATGAACTTAAATGAATTTACAAACATACGATACTTACTATATTTCTTTAAATATCAATTTATAATAACGATTGTGCGACTGTTAAATAGTTGTATTTATATTATAACTTCTTAAATAAATAAAAATACCTTCCTTGCGCTCTGTCAAATTCTCTTTGCAAAAATGCTAAACTTGGATCCAAACGAATAGCTTGTGGAAGTCTTGTCCAGACTTTCAAAACTTCATCGGAAATGTTTCCGATCACCACTGATGAACTTGCCAATGATGTTGCACTCAAGCGTGAGGTCTTTTTTAAAATAAGCGGAGTATCTAAATCATCTTCTTCTTCATCACTCGATAACGTAAACATTTTTTTTTTGTATGTTTTTACGATTTAAATTTTTATGTTTGTAAATTCTTTAAATCTTCTCACTCTTATTCCTGCACCAGAATCAAATGCACTTTTAATTATTGTATAGATTGAGTAGAAAATGAAATAATTTTCGAGCACAGCGTAGAATTAAAGGCCAGTTGGTCTACTGCAGAATCCTTAAGTCGACTACCTTCGATATAAGTACAAATACTAGTCATGTATATATTGTTTACATTATCCTTAGATTAAGAAGTAGCTATTCTAGAAATCTTATTCTATATTACATATTATTATAACATCATCTTAGAATTCATATGCATTATTTATAAATATCTCTACAGTATAGACTTATAATATGAACGCACCATAATTTGTAAAGATTCCTCTATCAATAACAAAATGAGAAAACTATGATCTTAAAAATAAATTTACCAAATTTAAATACCATTATGCAGTAATTATATAATTCTATATATAACATGAGAGTTGCGTCTGTCGCGTAACAAAAATGTATGCTAATATAGGCATGCCTTATTTATTTAACCATACACAGCTATTTTTAGCGTTATAAATAGATAAGTATGAGATTAAACATTCCGATTAAAAGTACGATTTTTGTTAATGCTATATGAATATGTAAATAAATTTGAAATGAGATTTTCAGAGCAGTATTTTCGTTAATAATTAAAGAATTGAGAAAGTAACTGTAAACATCAAATGTTGACAGTGTTGCAAATTTGATGAGTGAGCTTACTAATATTACCAAGAATTGATATTTTATATTACTATATTTTAAAATAATTTAGTTGTTTTTATCAAAAATCAATAGTTATTTTGAAATAATAAAAAGATAACGCTATCGTCTTGAGGCATTTTTTCATAAATAATGTAGAAAATTTAAAAATAATTATTAACTTTTAGTAACTTTAAAAGTTGTACGTCAATGAGCATTGCTCAAATACATGAAATTCGGAAAAAATAACTCAGGTTATTATTTGGAATCACATTATTTAAATCAGAAGCAAAAAAGTTAATCTAGATTTTTGTAAATAGTAGTATCAATAGAGTAATAATTGTTGAAAGTAACTTAAATATTGCCTAATATTAAATCTATTTCACGTATTATTGTTACCTACTCTTGTAAGATATTTATATATCAAAATCGTTATAAATAATTAGATCAGAGCTTAATGAATAAACACTTTATAGTAAATTAGTAGCATAGTGAATCCAATCGTATACCTATAAAAATCGTTCTTCACAGTCGCATAATCAGTCAGTGAACCAGTGAATACGTCGTACTAGACTTGTAGATTAACAAAATGAATACTTTTACATTCGTGGCTGTCTTCTCGGCACTAGTATTAGCTATCTCAGGTTCTCCAGTCAAAAATGAGAGTAAATTGATTAATAATTTATCTTAAAATATTCAAAAAAGAATTTCTTAGTTTGTATATTAATATTGTATATTAATATTTTGTTTTTGTTTTTCACAGAAGGTGACTATCCAGTTGTCCGTAAGTAAAATATTTCTTTAAATTATTATGACTTATAAAAAAAAAAAAAAAAAAATTCAATAGTATAATTTTTATGCAGACGGCTACAAGTATGGTGAGAAGTGCCCAGCCAAATTTTTCTACTACGATTGTAACTTCTGTTTCTGTGGTCCAGACGGTTTCTCAGCTGCCTGCACATTAAAAGCCTGCAACCCGGAACACAAAAAGCAACTTCGCTATAGTGTTTCAGTCCTTCCTCACCACGGTAAGTTTTAAAAATATTAAAAATATTTAGAAT
>JAPYZA010008718.1:0-12434 GCA_030522685.1 Eupelmus azureus | reverse complement strand
GGGTTAATGGGCGAGTTATGAATGGCGATTACCGGAGGTCATAATGAGGCCCGCGAATTGCCATTTTTCAGAGCCGCAGCGATTAATCGTTGAGCTTCGCGAGCGGCGCGCGGTTGTGTCGTGTAACGAATCGAATGGATTACTCTTTTGAGCTGGCTAGTTCGCTAGTTAGCTGATTTTTTCTTTTTTATATGGGGTGTTGTGGTGTGCGTTGAATTTTGATGATTGTGCTCGTTACGCGGAATGTATCTTGATTTTAACGTTATTTTACGTTAATGATGCTGATTTCTTGACATTCGTGTGATAATAAAAAGTGACATAAAGGCTTTTTATTTTCTTATTGCTTATAAAATCAAGCTACATTTTTTTGATAGATCGTGATTTGATAAAGCAAATTTGTCCTAATTACCGCTTTTCAAACTCCGAGACCCTCAGACTATCGGCTTTCAGCAGGCCACTTAAACTCCCAGAACTTAGTCAGTATTAATTTAAAAATTAACAGCTCGCTTCATTTCAAAGCCCAGCTCATTAACTTTGTCACAATATTCCATCCCCCAGCATCTCCCCAAAAATATCGAAATCTGATAAAACCCAAAATCACAAAAACTTCCACTTTCAATCCTTCGGAAGCATCGATTTTACGAGTCAATATAGCGCAGCTTAATGCGACCAGCTCCCGTTAAAACAATCCCGGCCCGTGGAGCAGGGCAAAAAAAGCCACCATCCGGACAGAGCTACTATACACACACATCCACACATACAAAGCCCGTGCACTCGAAATTGAAAAATGATAAAATCGGCGTCCTCTCTCGCAATGGCTTTTCGATAATTTGTAAAATTCGATTTCACGGTCACCCGTTATACGCGACCCTCTCCTCCTCGAGGGGGAGAAAGAGAGCCAAAAAAGATCGAGGCGCCTCTTATATATAGGCCGCCGCGCGCCGAAATTATATTTGATTCTAATCTAGCAAATGGGACGGCAGTACTGTCTATTTATTTACACTTTCCTTCGGCTTCTCCGGCTCCGAGAGCGCGTCTATCTCTCTCTTACTCCTCTTCTTCTTTTTTTGTGGATGGGTAGAATCAATTTTTATTAGCGGGAGGACGAGGCGAATCGCGAATCCCATTATCGTGACTGCTTCGAGCTTTTTCGGTATTTCTCCGAGAGGAACGCGGGGGTGGGGTTAATTTAATGAAGTATAGCTGGCAGAGAGAGAGGAAGGGAGATGGAGAGGGCAAAAAATTATGCGGAGATTGCCGATCGATATGGCAATCCGAATAATTGATCGTATCGATAAACGAGAGAGAGAGAGAGAGGGTATATATAAGGAGGAGTAATATACGACTGGAGATGTGATTGTGGAAATGCGATCGCGGTTAGTGAATTAATGAAAGTTGCCTTCAAGGATTCGATATCTTGAAAAGGGGGCATGCGTTAAATATTTCTTGGGAAACGAGATTATTATTAGAGTGGACCGGGAGTTTTGTTAAATTTTTCACACGACTGGATGTTAATCGCAAAATATGTATCACTTATATATAATTAAAAAGTAATCTCTAAAACATTCACATACACGACACCTAAATAAACAACAAAACCCATGCATCGACATAAAATATTCCACAAACTATAACCCATCCCATCCACAACCACCAGCCAGCCTCCAAACACAATCAATTAACACACTCCCCCCCCCCCCTCCCCATCACTTATTAAATTTAATCAATTAAACTTTTAGCCACGACCAAGAAAAAAAAATAACCACGTCGCTCGCTATCTCACAAAAGTCACTCTCGCCCGCCGGTAGAAATAAGAGAGAGCGAGAGATAACGCCGAGACGAATGTCCAATCGCGAAAAGGGTCGAGAAGGCGAGCGCGACGCTGGAATTTAACGTTTTTCCAGGATGAAAGTTTAATGCCGGCCCGGGGCTGACCCCTCCGGCATTTTCGCAAATGCGCCGGCCGCGTGCCGCGCACTCCAACAGTTCGTATATTTCGGGGGTAAAAGGGACGGGATGGGACGACGGCTTGGCTCGGTCGCGCGCTGTGCGGGGGTGGCTGGCCGGGGAGGTAAGTGGGACGAGCGCTTATACACTTACTCGATTGATGAAATAGTAATCGTTAGTGGAGGGCCGGCCGGGAGAGTGAGATTTATCGGGAGCGCGAATTGCGGTAAGTGTATATGTTAAGCGAGATGATGCTCTTTTGGAAATTGGAATGATTGTTCTGCTGTTGGGGTTTTATTGTTTTGTTTTGGGCGGATATTGTGGGTGATGTGTTGTTCGGTTCGAGTTGGAAATTTTAATTTCTGATCGTGATTTTAGTAATATTGTACAGTAAATATAAAATATTAAAAAGTATTTTATTGCTTACACATTTATTTATCTGGAAAAAAGTACTTTTAAGTTTAACCGACAAAATAAACACGCTGCCTTACTTTTTCCGTATCTGACAAAACTCGCCAACGATTCAATAAATTTCAGCCCCGGAGACATTAAAATACCGCGAGCAAGCGAACCGCGCGCAAGAGCCTCAGAATGGATGTGAGAGAAAGAGAGAGAGAGAGAGAGAGCAAGCTAAGGTCGAGTCCTCGGATCCCGCAACGTAGGATCGAATTGGATTTTTAATCGGCGAGCACTCGCCGGAAAATAGCCACTTCGACCCGCCGCGCTGCCTGTCACGCGTCTATAAATGCTCGACCACTTGTTTTCCGCTCTCTTCTCTCCTCTAACGAAGAAGTATTGGCCCTTGTGCGTGCTGAGTATATATATATATATTTATACACACTCACACACACACACACACACACACATATATATATATATATATATATATATACATGGGATAACCTCGGCGCGCTCCTATTTTCGCGCTCGGCCGCTCGTTATTTCGTTAGCCGGATCGCTAATTTAATGGAAATACCGATCAAAAGTGCAATTTCTCGGGCGGCTAGCGGCTAAAAGGTTGCATGAAGTTTTTTAATTTGCCCGGCGACGAGAGGGCCGTTAATTATCGCCGGGCGCACAAGCGCGGCCTTTGATCGTGCGCAAGAGTTGAGAGTCTTGATTTGTTGGTTGACCCGCTCAACTTTTTTACTTCTTTTATTTATTTTAATTAATTTCTTTTTGTTCCGATGCCGATGCTGGAACGAGTTTGTCGAGAGGTGTTAAAAGAATGCGGCGACAAGAATGTTTTTGAGGCACACTTTTACAAAGATTAAATTTTCTCATCCCGATACAATACTATATTTATCAAACTTGCGGAAATTCAGGAATTGTACTAAACACAGGCCGATACGATCTCTAAAACGCGGAATTACAATCATAAAAGATTCAACGAAAAACGTGCGCCATCCGAAATTCAATTCCCATCTTACCGCGCGCGCGCGCAGAGAGAAAAGCGTCCGCGAGAAGGCCTTTTAACCATCCTCTCTCTCCTTCGTCCTTCTCGAAAATCGAAGCGATCCCAGCTCGTGCACGCTCGGGCAATACATTTGCCAGCGCTCGCTCGCTATAATACATCAGTCAATAAATTCGCGGATCAAATTGCCCGGGCGCTACTGGCTCAGTGAGTGCCGCCGCCGCCGCCGAGGCGAGCGGCATCTTGATACTTTTTCCATTTGCCGAAATTGATATTACTTTCTCGCGCGGCCGTGAGATACATTCGGGCCTATAAATTTCTTGACGCGGAGGATTCCAGCTTTGCTTTTCTTTGTCTGGCTCGCGCGCGATTTAATTTATACATCGGGGCTGCGCCTTTTTGTCTTGATCTGGTTGGGATGTGCCCGTGGGTGGCTCGGTTGGAGAAGGAAGCCAGCAAAGAGCTGTTTATCTGTTTTATTTATCAAGTGGGTCACGATGCTTATTTGGGTGTATGATGAAAAAGAGTGGGTTTTTGCAGGAGTTTCGGATAAGTGGACAGTGATTTTTATTTATAGTTGGGTTGGCAAGGATGTTGCATCAGTTATTGTTAATTAATTTCTGTTATTTTTATTAATAAATAAAAGGACTGCACGATGAAAAATGATTGACTCTTTTATTGTAATTAACAATTCTAAACACAGTCTAGCGATTCGCGCTGCTTATACATATAGAGTAATATTAGTTCAAACTTTTGCCGCAGTGTGGCAGGTGAGACAGAATCTCATCACGCGACAAAATTAGAATTGATAGATAATAAATAGATTGGTCAAGAAAAAATTTGTGTATTTCTTATAGTTTTATGGTTCGACAATAATTTTATTTATCGTTAGAATTAAATATATAGAAGAATATGGAAAATAGAAAACGAAGAGGCAAGGTCGAGAGGTGTTACAGACAAAGAGAAGAATCATGTTTGTAAGTTTTGCTTTTCATAATGCTACTTACTTTACCACTTATACAAAAGGCACCTAAACGATATTAAATTTATACGTATTATTAAAAAGTGCCGTAAAAAATAGCATACAGTTCCAATCTTAATAGTTCTCACTTACTTTACAAGAAAACGGTGATTTTTTTCTAATCGAATTAGATATTTGAAAATAGTACATTTTAATGCGGATATAGAAGTTGATTATTTACCTCGTAAAACGTTTTTTTTTTTGTCTGAGCGAAGGAGAAAAGTCTAACGAGGTAAATATTTAACTTACACACAGATCTGTATTTTCTACAAGAGCTATAAGTAAAAATCATGTCAAATGCCATTTCAAAGTCAGTCTAGTATAAAAAAAATTCTGCTACTAATTGTATTGAAAGTAGCTGTTTATTCTAATAAATAGCATTTTAAAAAACTTTATAAAATATTATTTTCTCGTAGCACAGTCACATATTTCATTACAATAATATTTTATAATTAAACTTATTTTTTTCAGAAAAAACAACAGAGAAAACAGAGCTTCTATTGCAGTTAAAAAAATGAAATTAGAAAATAGTAGAACAATATTAGAACAAAATGTGGAAGTTATTTTACACGATGTACTTCATATTGTATTTTCTTATTTAGAAACAAAAGATCTATATTCAGCATCGCTGGTATGCAAGTAAGTTCTAGTTAATACAATTTCATCTTTTAGAATATTACTTGTTCCTTTAATATATAATAATATTCTAGATCGTGGGAACATACAGCAATTCTAGAATTAAAACAAAGGAACATTCTTCTTCCAAAGAGCTTGACGTTACCAACGAAACATGGTAAAATACAAAAGATATCACCAATTTATAAAACTATAATAATTGATGAATCTAGTAGCTATTCCGAATATAAAAAAGAAGTTGGTTTTTATCCCAGGATCGGCATCTTTTTCAAGGATTTTTTACAATCTGATAGACCAAGTAATGTTTATTTTATTATTTATTATTTTTATTTAAATATTGACATTTATAATAAGTTCATTTTTTAAATTTTCAAAAGAATAAACCCACCGGATTTCCTATCCTTACAACTTTCACTAATTCTTGCTTGACCTTTAGAGGACCGAAATGCCAATATATTGGCGCACCCCATGACCGACATTTTACTTATGATTAATCAATGATATAAGATAATGTTTTATACCAGTTTTCTGAGGGCGATATGCTCACTGAAATCCCGTTACTTTAAAGGTTAAAATATATTTATCTAACTATTAATAATTTAAAAGGATCCAAAAATAAAAGAATTTGTTACATTTCTCGTTATCTTTTTTATAAATTTTCTTTACTATAGTTTCTTTTTTACTTTAGTTCTTCAACATCACAAGGATTGGATTGGACAAGATGACTTTGTTAATTATTCAGATTCGAATTACGCAGATTCTGACTCGGATGACGATTGTACTGGTATCAGTACAATAATGATTTCCTGTTGGTTAGTTTATATGAACGAGATGAATCTTTCTCATTCCTCCAATAAATTGGCAGCCACTCTGATACCTTTCATATCTCGACTGGATGTTAAAGTACTCTGTCCTAGTGATATTAAATCAGTTAGAAATATTATGGACAAATTATTGCCTAAAAATACGACAAATTGTTGTCTCATGTTATTTCAAAACTTTCGGCATCGCCAAAGAAGAAAATATTTGCGAGTTTTGAAAAAATTGCAAAAAAGGTTGTATTTAAGCCGTTTTTTATTTTACATGTTACCTAATACATACCTAAAATCATACATATTCTTACAGCTATAAAAATAGACCTTTTTCATTGTGGGGTGGACACGCTCCTAAAATTTTTTTGGTAAACACTAATTTATTCGTAAGTTAGATCTGAATTATAAAACTCTAACAGTTTTTTTTAATTTTATTTTAAGGCACCGTATCATCCAAGTTCTAAGTTTGTATGTATTCGTATATCCGGCTGTTCTATCCGATCTTGGTCCATCGTACTTGATCTTAGTTTACCGGACTCGGACATTGAAAGAGAATTAATTAATTTTGAAAATGGGATTCATTTGCAAGTACGATCAATAGCTTTTGCAATGGCACCATCAGGATACGCTGTCGATAATAATATGCATAAAATATTGATTTTTAAAAAGGTCTTTCCGGAAATTCCATTGACAAGTGTGTTATTTAACCAAAACGGCAAATATAGCTTTGGCGTCAATTCGTTATTAAGAGGTGAGTAGTTATTTAAGTACTTTTTATATCTAATAATAATTTAACTTACTAACTTTTTATGATTTCAGAACCTAATCCTCAACTGGTTCATGAAAATTCTATTTCGTTCTTAATTATCAGTTGCAAATAAAAGATTGTACAGAACGTATTAATGTATGAAAGTTATAGACTTTGAATGTCTATAGATATTTTATTATTTTTGTCACTCTATTAGAAGTGCACAGTATTTCATGTAAATAGTTAATACAATTTTTTATATAAAAAATATAACCGATACGTAAGTTTGGTATTATAATAAATTTATTTTATATACTTTTATAAATTATTTTGTTACGCAAAATTTATTTACGAAAAATCTGCATACCTTTTTATTTTTAGTTTATTTAAATTATAAATTATATTTAATAATATTTATTAAAAAATTAAACAATGAATCCATCGCGTTGCAATTTTATAATTTTTTAACAAATTCATTTAAATTTCACGATATTATTTATCAACTGTAGGGACGTTGAAACGGGAAAAACTGCTAATTAAAATATATATTTCAAAAATCATTATTCAAACTCTTACAAAAAGTTCACTCATAAAAAAAAACACCGAATCAATAACTTACATTCTAAAACCGATTAATACCAACTCCTACAGCAAAAAAACATAACCAATTATCGGAAAATCAAGTCACTAATAAAAAAAAACCGCAATCGACGCTAGAAAACCATCAAAAAAAAAATCCATCCCTCCAGCACTCTCCTTGCTCCGCAAAAAAGAAAAGTTCACGCGCGCTAATTGCGAATAAACAGTCAAAGTCAAACCCACACTCGCTCGCGCAGCGGGCGTTGCATCTCTTAATTGCGCCTGTCCATGCGAGAGGCCCGCACTCGTAAATTAACACGTTGATATCGTGCATTGATAATCGGGCCCGCGCGCGCTTGCGCTCGCTCATCCTCGACGTCGTCTTTCCGTTTCATTACTTGGTCCGCGCGTCAGGCTCGCCTTGTCGACACTTGCGCCCTTGATAAATGAGTGAGAGAGAGAGACTTGGTGTGTAGTGTTAGTGAGCCGCAGAGAGGATGATCGTCAGAAGAAGGTAATGAGATCGGTTCTTTCTCGGATGGATGATGGTAGAAGATTACAGATGCATAGGCTATCTTTATTTTTAAATTTGGGTAGAGTTTGGTTGAAGGTGTGATTTTTTTTTAATTATTTGTAGTGAACGTTCTTGTTTATGTAAGAGTTGTGAATATAAATGGAAATTCAATGTTTAAACAATTGAATATAAGAATTGCATTTTTTGAAATAATTCATAATTTACAACTTTCAGGATTCCCTAATGGCTGAAGTTACTGGGGATCTTTTTGCAATTTTAGCTCTTAAAATTTAAGTTATTTTAGTGCTTTTAAAAAATTATAATGATGAAAATGTGCGTTTAGAAATTATTTTTTACTTTTGCCTTTTCATAATTTTGTTAATTAAAATGTCATTAAAAGTGCCACAAAGTAAATTTAAAACGGCGTAAGCCCTTGGAAAATTAAAAGAGTATGAAAACAAATGGAGAGAGCAAGTTGAAAATAGAACGAGGAGAAAAAGGAAGAAGGGAAAAATGTCGTAATTGCTGAGATGCGTAAAGAGCCACACACTTGCGTAATGCTGAAAGACATGAAGGCGAAATTTCAGAAAGAGAGAGAAAGTAGCAGAAGAGGAAAAAATATGTACATGGATGCGCGCGCGAACTTATGCTTAAGGTCATTACGAATCCATTAAGCGATAGGCTAAATATGCAGAGGATGAGTAATTACTTCGAGTTAATTATCCGAGCGCATTTTGATGAGTGAATCAACGAAAATTTCATTCGGGTAAGAGAGTAGGTAAGTACGTGGGACTTGAAAGGCTTGGCAACGGATTGAAAATAGTTATATTCCAACTTACTTTCACAGCTCTCTCGCTCTCTTGAGCATTAGTTTTGTTTAATATACTTTAAGAGCTGAATCACAATTTTCATATGCAATAAGCTAATGTGAACAGTAATTTATTTATGCTCATATAGCGAGTGGACTTTGAGTAAAAAGTTCACCAACTCAAATTCTAATATATTATGCGGCTGTGCATTACTTTTATTAATACAGAACCTATAGATTATGAAAGTTCAATTTCAAAATTGATTCTTTAGTTTTTCGGTATTAAATTATCTGTCAGTTTTTAATTTTCGAAATTTTTACTTTGAAAATACAGATTTATAAAAAACTAGCCGACTAAAATTTCCCAAAATTGTTCAATTATTAGATGCCAAAATCATCAACACAGTTTTTTCTCTGCAATCACTTACTCCAACAATACAACCCCGCTAAAAAAAAGACCAATCGCGACCGCGCGCGAGAAAATTAAAAAATCAATTTTGCGAAAATGACCCTAATATACGTCACCCCAGCCGGCGCAGATTGGAAAAAGCCACCCCTCTCGCCTGCAATTTTCGGCCATCCCACCCCCGCGTCGATGGCGCGCGCGCGCGCGTCGAAAAAGCAGTCCGCGGCTTGGCCGGACGAGAGATAAAGACGGACAGAGACGGATATATACGGCGACGACGACGGCGCCTCTAATGTGATTGGTTTACTGCTCTCGGAGTAGAAAGAAGGAGAGAGCGAGAGGGACGAAAGCGAGACTTATATACCCCAGCGAGCGAGAGTAAAATGGAATTAGCTTTTCGCAATTTCGCGCAGTCCATCGTTCTAAGTGGGCGAAAAGCTCGCGCATGGCTATCCGGCTCTCTCTCGCTCTCTCTCTCTTTATCTCTCTTCTTCGTCTTTTCTTTTAGCTCCGTCTCTCCTTCTCCGCTCGGTTTTTCCTTTCTACCACTTGCGCGATTACTTTTTTGGTTTTATCGGAGCGGTATGTTTTGAATAATTAAGTTTTGTTACAGATGAAAAGTTACTTGTAGTATTTTTCTTTTTAGGTAGTTGCAATGCAAATATCAGCTCGAAAGCAAGCGCATAAATTATATTTTTTACATCAGCAGAAACGCATTAACAACCCAATTAAAACCTATCCAAAATCGTTCAGAATGAAGTATTGCCTTCAGCCTCACTAAATCACACAACCACCTCAAAGATCACTCCACTCAACGCCTAAACAACTCATTACAACCCAACCTCCCACCGCAAAAATCTATAATTAATAGACCCAGCCCTTATCAAATTCCATTACACCAGCCATCCACACAGAGTCCATCCAAGCTCAAACCGGCCAATTATTGCGCTCGCTCGCTTTCCTCCATTGTTACACGGCCGGGCAGATACTATCCTCTCCCCATAAATAAAGTTTTATCACCTCTCCCTCCCAGTCTGCCTCCTCGGCTTCCGCGGACACGCGAGCTTTCTTTCCTCCACGGCCTCTCCCACGTGATACACGGAAACAGCCATATACACGCTCACAGAGAGGCAAACACTGGCGCGAGGCGCGCTTGACCGGGTTCGCATAGCGGCGGCGTCTCTCTCGCGGATAATTGATTATGCATGCCGTTGCATAAATGATATATATACACAGGCCGGGGCACACCGGTTGCATAGAAAAGCCCGGGGATATGACATTTTTATTAAAGCCCGCGAAGGAGAGCGTGTGGGTAAGTATCGGGGGTAGAGTGATGAATGGATCGGTGCAATTTCGCGCTGTAGCCGGGTTTTATCGGAATTGAGAAAGAGAAAGAGAGGCGGAGGCTATTTTCGAAATTAACGGCCGTAAGCGAATTCTAGCGTGGATATGGATAAACGCGCGTGTGTGTACTTTGGCAGGAGAGTCGAAGGAACGCGGGCGAATCGATGGGTTTTGAGTGAAATATTAATTCGAAGGGGTCGAAGAGTTATTGCGTTAAGAGAGATTGAGGAGATGAAAATTTTGAAGGTGGGTGATGCGGCGCGAATTGATATTTTGTCCTTTCGATTAATTTTAGTGAACAAAATCTGGATATAGTAATTAATAGATTATTGATATCTAAATTGGTATTCACTTACTTTGCTTATTACGTTAAACATTGAACCTGTTTATTTATTAACTGTCGAAGAAGTCAATAGGGACAAAAATGGTGTTGAAACGAAGGCGGCAAGAGACAGAGGAGGTAGCCCGTTGCGAAGCATTTCATTTCGAGCGATACGATTGATTTACCTCCGCAGCCGCCGCCACAGCCAGAGGCTTTCCGATAAAAGGGATTCAACAAATTACGGAAAAACAATCTACCCCACGCTAACACCTACTCTTTTCGCTTTACCTATTTCGCTCTTTCACTTTTTATCTGTCTTTCTTTTTGTTTCGTTTTGTTGATAATTGATGAATTTATGTAAAATGTATATAATGTTGTTCAAAATAATATCATATAGGTAAATTTTATGAAGATGTATGAGACATCGATCGTTATTTTCTATAGACTTATTATTTTAATGGAATTTTTATATAATTTTTTAAGCATTGTACATAATTTTAAAAAAATGTATACAACCATCTTTTTTCTTAAATATTCAAATATATTTGGTTATTGTTTTAAAATAGTATAATAAACAGTGCTGCTTGCTTTCTTTGTAAGACTTGAGCTAACGTATGGTTGATTGGTATGAAAGAATCTAAATCCCTTGGGAATTATGAATTTTAAGATTCAAAGAATTCATTCAATATCTGTAGTAAAACATAATCATTTACTCAATTGCGTAGGACATTGAAGTATGTAAATTAAACGACAATCATATTTATTCTACGGTGTCAGATTTTGTAATACACGCAAGATTGTTAACAAAGTCATCGTGCTTCACTAGTCTACTGAAATGGAACAGTAAAGCTGATCCTAGAACAAGAGTATTTTTTTAATAATTTAAATAAATAAATCGATTGAATTCAATGAAACGTTATTGAATAAAATTGAAAGAATTTTATTAAATATACACTCTAAGCTCAAAATTGCGATATCTGGAAATAGAAAGCTTATCCATAAAGTAATTTTTACTTACTAAAAATATCATGAAAATATATACTATGTTAAATAAAAAAATTTCTAATAGAAAATAAGAGTAGTATACTAAAATTAAGATAATTAGCTGTATTATAAATGTAAGTAAATATTTTTATGTAGTATTTATATTTTTAAACGCCGAAATAATTTTAAGTATTAATTCGCTACGATATTATTACAATATTTTTACAATAATACTTAAATGCTAGCACAATATTAGTAGAATCAGTATAATATTTATCTTGTTTTAATATTGTAGCAATATTGTTATAATATTGAAAGAATATTAACACAATATTCTTACGATATTGAGTAACACAATATTAGTACAATCAGTATAATATTTATATTTTTTCAATATCGTAGAAATATTGTTATAATATTGAAAGAATATTAACACAATATTCTTACAATATTTAAAGAATAGTAACACAATATTGTTACAATATTCAAAGAATATTAACACAATATTCTTACAATATTGAAAGAATATTAACACAATATTCGTACAATCAGTATAATATTTATATTGTTTCAATATCGTAGCAATATTGTTATAATATTGAAAGAATATTAACACAATATTCTTACAATATTTAAAGAATATAGTAACACAATATTGTTACAATATTGAAAGAATATTAACACAATATTCTTACAATATTGAAAGAATATTAACTCAATATTCTTACAATATTGAAAGAATATTAACTCAATATTCTTACAATATTGATAGAATAGAAACAAAATATTAGTACAATCAGAATAATATTGCTTCCTCATAGAGGAAGCTTTGTAATAGTAAAATTTTGAGTTTCGTCAAATCGCTTTAGAAACATGTTTAGAAGTGTTAGAAGTTCAAA
>JAPYZA010008715.1:0-11685 GCA_030522685.1 Eupelmus azureus | reverse complement strand
TTTTATACCTACATTTACCGTGAACTTTAATCACCCGTACTGATTTTATAAGTATGAAAAATAATCAATCCTGATGATCAAAATATTTTTAGGAAAAAAAAGGACTCTGTTTACATGATGATTGTTAATTATTTTAAATAAATTTAAACACTTTCTGCTCTTGTATATTGGAGAATTTTTGTAATCAAGCTAGAGATAATCTCTTATTCTTGGATTGTGTTCAAAACTTCTTTTAGTTGAATATTGTGCCAAATCGTTTTACATTAGTGCCAATGTTTGTAAAAACACTCTCCAAACGTTAAAATATATTATAATTTTTCAAGTGTTTCTAATTCAGATTCTTTCTTTCTATTTAAGTAAATTTAAAAATTTTAATATTAATTAAATATGTAATTTGACAAATCTTCAGTCTATATGTTAGTTATCACGTATTGTTTATATAATGATCAAAACATATTAAAGCGCTTGTATTAAAAAAATAAGAAAGTTTTATATTGAGTCTTGGTCATAAAATTGAATGTGCTTGTCAAAGCGTACTTGTCAAATTGTTTCTACAAGTGAACAAATAACGTACATTAAAAGTCAATCTAGCAAAAGTAAAAATATAGGCATGCTATAAACAAAAGTAATCGACACCCGCGCAAATAATCAAACAGTACCAGCTGCTTAAAAGTCTAAGAGAGCTTTACACCCATCTTCATGAAAGCAAAGAGCGATAACAAAGAAACTCGTGGCATTTGTTTGTCAGGCAGCCTCGGCGAGCCAGGTCATACGCGTACTTTATAACTCAGCCACGTGTAGCATGCAAAAAGCGAGGCAAAAGCTCGCTTGCTCGGGTGATAGACGATGACAAAGACACGCGGGCCCGAAACTACTGCCGAGCGCGCGCCCGCGCGCACACAGAGAAAGAGAGTGTAAAAAGTGAGCGCGCGCGCGGCATGGCTACAAAAAAAAGCGAGGCGCGTGAAAAAGCCGTTGAAAGTGGCTGTCGTCGTCGGCGCTTTGAGAGAAAACTCTCGAGAGGAATATACGTGTGCCCGCGAGCTTCGCTCCATACACGTGGTGACGTTATAGCCACAGTTTAGCGTAGCTATACATAATGCATCAGCTGCAACGCGCGTTTTCTAATGATTTTTTTGATAATACCGCTTGCTCTCTGTGTGCGCTTCTTCTGGGGGCTCGTCGAGGGCCGCGGGGAGATAAAAAATAACGGCGAAAAAGCGAGAAAGTACCTAATGGGTTTTCCACGAAGGAAATACGCGCGGTCGATTATTTCGGTGTCAGGGTATATATAAGCACGCCAAGAATGCACTCTCCCATTGCAGGAGAGGAAGGTCTCGCCGCTAAGATTACGGCTCGGATGCGCGCTGCTTTTTTGCATTTTATCGGATTTTCCAGCGAACCGGAAAATTGGATGATCTAAAGGGATTTCTTCGTCACGTTTTCGCAAATCCGAGTCTATCTCGATCACACGCTGGATTGTTTCGGAGGGGGGGGGGGTAATTAACCTGGTAAGCACACTGCACGCAAAACGGATATGAAATAAAACTGTGGGCGCAGGGATGGTTTGATATAAATTCAGTTGTTCACGCTTTTTATCGTTGTATTTATGGTTAGTAAGAAGTTGCACCGATTATTTCACGGCAATATTTTATTGAGTTTAATAAACTGATAATTTTCCAAGTCATAATTAGTAATCTACATTATGATTACTACTGCAGTGTAAATAAATAAAATATCTACTAGCTAGTTCTTCCATATCTCCCAAAAAATTAAATAAATAAATAAAAGTCGTTAAAACACAATTTATACATACATTAAAAATGAACATTAAAATAATAAGAATAATAATCGCATACTTATAACCGGAAATAAATATACTGGTCTAACAAACCCGTCGATGTGTAAATATTAAACAGAAACCTATGCTTTAAAGTTTATACGTTAGTTCTGATAAGGGAGCTTGGCAAATGTTTAAAGTACGAGTTTTTTAAGTGCTGTTGAATGTTGTGTATAGTTATGCAATGCACGCGACCAAATCGATGATCGTGCAAAAATTGGATGTTGATTACGATGGAAACATTAGCCGTGCTAAAGGAAACAGGAATATCGATAATCGGAAAGAAGCTCGAAAAAGTATGAGATAAGCTAAAATTGATAATACTTAAAATTACAATAGCCTGGATTATACGGTTGATGCTGCTGGCTATTTTATTCCCAGGGTAGCGTGCGAGGTGTAAGAAGGGTTGTCAGATAAAAAGACGATCGTATGTACTCAGGGTCCTGAGTGCTTCCCAACTTGCCTGTACGGGGCATCTGGCGTGCGCGAGAAAAACGTGCGGTTTGATTAATGGAAGAATTATTTAAAGCTCGCCGCAGGCCCGCAAAAAAGAAAGGATAGACTTTGCATACTATAGCTTTTTGTTCGATGAACGTTAGATTCGCCGCGCGATGTTCGATATTGCCAAAGCCGATTAAAGTTTGTTATTGAATTCGCGAATTCGTACAAAGGAGTATAAAGCGTTATGAGATTGAAGTGATTCTAGTAATTTTAGTGGGGGCCGCGCTTGTTTCGCCTGCGAGAAGCTACCGCGTATACAGATATACAGTTCGGAGTAATAAAAGCAGGAATTAATAGGACGAAGTTTAGCGAGTTGCAGCGCTGTTGATTAAATGGCCCGTGAACTATTTATGTTAAAAAGCTCGGCGAATAAGGCTTTTATTGCCCCGCTAATTCATACAGCGGTATGGAGCTCCAGGAGGAATTATGCAGGAGCACGAGTTGTAAAAAAGTAAACTTTCGCAGTGCACGAGGGCCGCTCTCGCAAGTAGTAGTAAAGTTTTAATATTCTCGATTGCAGTAAGGAAGGACGCTTTTTACGCCTCCGCGTTGATAAAAGCCTGAATGGAGCGATTCCAGTAATAACTGAGTTATTGCCTTCCTCAAATTCTCCAACTCATGAAAACACGATAAATTCTTTTCATCTAATTTATAGAACGCGTATTACCGAACGCCTATTTTCATTCAGGCGTATAAGCATAAACATAAAACGTTTCGACTGTACGCAATTTTTACGGTAATATATTTGCACCTGCATTATACTGGCTCGGGTATTTTTCAATTTATATTTTCGAATAAAGCGCGTTTACGTATTTTCCATCAGCGTTTGATTTTCCGCCGCGAATAATATTTTCGCGCGCATTATCCGAGCCCGGCCAAACGAAATCCCAGATGAAAAAGTTCTCCCTAAAGTAAAAGCGCATAAAATCTCCGGCCGGCCGTGTAAATTTTAATTTTCCAGCGCAAAAAACCGCGCCCGCACGCCTCGGTACTTTCACCGTGCGCGCACGTACGCCGAGCTTTAGAGTCCATCACGCGCCTTACATATATAGTCCATCGAAGCCAGGAACCACTTCGATCCAGCCTGCGCACGTGAAATTCTCCGGGGCCCTGTTCCCTCCAGCGCGCAGTTAAATCCCGAACATACGCGTCCAGCCACGTATATAAATCTAGGGAAGCGTCGGCACATCGCGGCTGTAAAAAAAGAGGAGGCGACAGTGCGTGTAAAGTTTGAAACGGAAATCCGCGCCTTACAGCCCAGCGAGAGCCCAGTATATATATGTATATGCAGCGCTGAACACGTAGGGATTCCCAAATGGGACAGGAGAAGGAACTTGTCGGCGTCACGGCTACTTTATCGCATAGGAGCTGCGAAAGCTTTTGAATTAAATAGCCGTGATTCGATTCAAAGCGCTCGGGAAACCGAGAGGGGAAGTGTAGTAAGCGGTCACCGAGTGAGTAAGAGAGCTAGCCATAGGTATAGGATCTTGGAATTTTGCTCTCGGTGCTCTACGCGCGACGAAAAGACGTTTTGCACATTTATCAGGGGCATGCGTGGCTGTAACGGGGGAGGGCAAAGTGCAGCAGCTGGGACTTTCGACCTGCTGGAAAGCCCGCGAGCGAGAAAGCGGCCGACAAGTGTGTTATTTAGTCGTTTAGGTACGTGAGGGGAGGAGGGGCTGAGAAACCGCGTTACTCGGAGCAATTTTTCGGTTAAAGTTTTCTGTAAGCAGCAAGTTTTAGTGGTAAGTTTGGTTTGAGTTAACGCGTCGGATGTTGGGTAAAAATTTTAACGCTGAAAAGTCAATGACAGGTTTTGAAAAGTCATTCGCCAACGAGGTCAACCTGACTTTTATAGAAAGAGCTGCTTTTCGAATTTTTGAAATGGAAAATATTGAACGAAATTTTTTGGTCATGAGTTTATGATGAAAATAAAGTTTGGGAAAAGGTTTCGGTTATGAAATATTTATCTTTTAGGTTAATACGCACTGAGCGCGTTGGTTAATATAATTAAATTAGTAACATAATCAAGATGCAAGTAAGAAACATGATTTTAGCATTCTTGGTATAATTTCTAAAAAACACTTTGATAATAGTTGATACATTTTTAATCAAAACTCTAAAAAGGTAATAAAAATAAATAAATAGATAAGGTAGTTACAATAAAGTTACAAGAACTACGAAATGTATGTGATACGAATGTTTAACTGTGGACGTGGTTTTTACTATAAATTTCGATGAGTGCATCGACGATCGATGCTATATAAATAACCAATATATTCTAAAAATTCGTGCCGACGTAGTTATTTAAAATTTTTATTTTTATGGATGATACCTTATTATATATACTACGTAGTACTAACAATCTTCAATTATTGAATACATAAAAAAAAACGATATTGAAAATATTGGAACGATGACGTGAGCGTGCAGGATAACAAAAGATATTGACTGCCTATTGTAAAAATTTGAGGGATCGTTAATAAAATGCTTTTTTTATGCCATGAGTACGTGAATAGCATTTATTGAATTGTTTTTGAAAAGAAGCAGTGATGTGTAGTGCGCGAGTCCAGACGCACTTCTATAAAGAAATAGTCAACGCTTGTGCTTTTAATGCGTTAATAGAGTTTGAAAGTTTTAACAAAAGCTACTGTTACCTAAAATCTTTATTGTTATTGATTGTTCATCCGAGAGAATTTTCGTTTTATTTTAAATACTGTTATTAAAGTCATATTTTTATAAAATTTCCTCTTAAGGTAATTTTAAATATGTTATTTAAGTTTTAAATTAGTGTTTGAATTTGAAAAAAAAAAAAAAAAATTAAAAAAGAGGATGAAATTTTTCTGTGATGCATAAAAGAAAATGAATAAGGATATTCGATTATTTGGCTTTACTTTTCCTACTTTTACACGCTTAGTATGTATTGAGTTACAAGGAAACGTTGTACATGTATATACGTCCTCTTTCGCACATAAGAGTATGCGTTCGAATTGAGGATATAAGCCATTTTTTGTTTCTACATTTTTAAAAAGTAAAATAAACATTAATATGACATAATTATAAATGTTAAATATTTCGATGCTCCGCCAAAAATTATGAAAAACCAATACTAAATATAAATAGATTTTAAGTAAAAAAAAATACATAAAATAACGATAAATGTATTTGATTGTTAAATTAGCTGAAATGTTAAAAAATAAAGCGATACATAAAAAAAAAGAAACATTAAATACTATTTGACCAACACTGTTTTAAACGAGTTGAGTAAAAAGTGTCTCTTTTATTGTGTTAATAATAAACAAAAGTCTAAGCACGATAAGTGGAAATATTTCTCTGCGATATTAATCAAGAAGCAAGAATAAAAGACGAAGATATGGGAAAATTCAATTTATCTTGCTTAGACTTTCATATCCAGCAAGTCCTACAGAAATAGCGAAATAAAAGATTTACGTAGGTACGTATGGCACTTTAACGTATACCGATAATGTTATACCTTTGTATCTGAATTTATAAGCTATGATTTTTCAATGGAAAAATAAAAATTATAATAAATGCAATTTGGATTTTTTATTTAAAAAATCAAAGCAATTTACTTACTATAACCTTTTATATTAGATTTGTAAAATTATATATTTATCACATAAGTGAAAGCATATCTACGTAGAATGAGTAATTTTTTTCTTTTTCAGTTTTAGATAGTATAATAAGATTTATAACAAAAACAATTATTTCTGTTTTCCTACTTTTTTAAATGATTGTATTGACTCTTTGCTTTTTTACCTATTCAATAGATCAGAAACTTTGATAGACTTTCTCATTCATTTAGATCTTTTTCTTTTTATAAAGAAAGTTGCGTTAAGTAATAAAAAAACTACGCACATTGAGGAACTTTAAAACATTCTATAACTAGAGTCTCCTCGAAGTTGTGCCAAGGGAACAATACTTATTTGTAAGAAAGAATGTCTAAAAAGTAAACTAACCAGTTTAACTTTGAACGACTTACAAACCATCAAATATTAAAACTGTAATTTAAGAAATGTTTCTTAAGTATTTTTTGAGAATTATTAATTTTTAAAATTTTTAATAAATATCTTTAAAGAAGTAAAAAGCTTTTTATGCGTGATAAATCGTATTTGATGCAGTTATACTTTGAAACATTGAACATGCAATGGTCTGGTCGACTATTTTGAAGCTGTTAAGTTATAGTTTCTGAAAGCTCTAAATATAAAATATCAACGACGGTAAAGTATTGAGTGTAAGTTATACATTCTATAAATTTAGTTTTTTCGTATCATATTTATACAATGAAAGATATTAAAATTTAGAAATAAAGCTTTTTTATAGCTAAATAAACAACTAAATTAGAAAACAAATTGAATTAAAAACGTTAGTTTAATTCTTGATAGCAGCAGAGAATTTGTACGTAATGATATAAATTGAGATTTCTAAACTAGATTATCCATGAATATACAGCCAGTTGAGTTTGCAAGTGCTCTTATCGCAAATAAAACAAAAAGTGTTGAATCCTTCTTTTAAATCTCTTTGAAATTATAAACTTTCATTCATAAGTTTGAATCGACTTTAATCAAGTCAGTCCGCTATCATTTATGTCCATTAAATGAAGGAAAAGAAATTTTACTTTTAAGACGTTTCTTCACATTGGAACTTATTTGTATTGCAATTTAAATAAATACTAACAAAGAATAAAGTACTGTAAATGAAAATTAGATTGGAAAAGTCATTAATACTTTGTTTTATTGAAGAAGTAACTTATAATTATCCTTCATTTTCAATGGTTAATTATTCTTATAATTGAATATGAAAAAAAGGCCCTTGCGTATATTATTATGTAAAATAACGTACAGATTTCAGATTTCAAAAATTCTTTTCATTTATATTTCAGTTACTGAAATAAAAAAAAATGCGAAATTATATTAATACAGTAATAAATACAGTTCATTATAGCAGGCATTCGTCAAGAAAAGCGAAAAATTGTTTCTAAAACAATAGTCCTTAATTTTCTCAGAATTTTAAGATATCCTTTTTTAGGAATAAAGCAAAACGAAAGTTATACAAAAAATCCATTCCAGATCCATACTACTCAACCGGTTCGATTTCAATTTATCACCTTATAGGTGTAAGAAGTAGCTGTACTCGCCCGGCCCGATGAGATTCAAGAAAGAGAATAGCTTTAAACTGCAGGATGTAAAAGTACGTTGGGAAAATGTCGGGTTTCAGCTTTATACACGCGTTCGAGACTGTCGTCATTTGCGAAAGGGCCTTATACTATTGAAAATGTCGATAGCGCGCGCTTATATATAGGTATAGATGTAGAGCGAAGTTAAAGTTGCGGGCTTTGACGCCGGAACGCAATGTAGCTTCGCTTGTAGCTGCTAGAGGAATTCGCCAAGCAAAAGGAGAATGAACATTCGTTCGACTAGCTCTCTATGGCGACGGGGGCTAGAATCCTCCTAGAGCGAAAAATCCAAATGTCAAGTGTATATATATGTATAGCAGCGCTCCTTTGGGAACGAGAGCTTGCGCGCTCCGTCTGCGGGATTATTCAAGCAGATGCTGAGCGCATTTCTGATTGCTCTAGGTATATTGCCTGTGCGCTGCAGCTGTGCAATCTTTACATTCTTGTTTATGTATTTTCTGCTTTTGTATATTTGTATGACTGTTTTGCAAGATCGACAATAGTCTTTTCATTTACTTAACTATATTTAAATGTATACTTATGTACTGAAACTTGTTTGTTTATTTGAGCAATATTATTTTACTAATCTAGTTTATAATCTATTATGGTGTTTACAAGATTTTTTTTTGGATAAATTTATAAATTTAATATTTTAAGTTTAAACTTATATTTTTTTACTATCAATCCATATATCAATATTACATACTTCATTTTTATGTATAAAGTAAAATACTTTAGTGGATAACCATTTTTTTTTTTAAAGAAAGTTTAAAATTTAACTCCACTTTTGTAGAGAGTAGAAATTGGGCAGTATTTGTAGGCGGCAAACTACGAGCATTTTCGAAGGCGCAAAACAAAGGGTCGAAGGCAAGCAATAAAAAAATGCTAGACCCATGCCAGAGCCTTTTGGGACGTATACAGACAGCACATGAGGCCGTAAAGAGTAAACAGCAGAGCTGCAGGGTTTTACAATACGGACCATTGTCAATTGATTTTAAACATGTGTGACTACCTAGTTAAGCCGTATTTTCCCCGAACCAACGACGGGTTGGAAATGACGGGAAAGCGGCAGTCTACTCTGAGCAGTTCCAAGCGACGCATCTACCCTCATAACATTTTTCGTATTCTATCATTGTCGGGCCTGCTATTGTATAGTCAAGATAATAGATAACTATAAAATATAGACAATTTCACATTTAAGTCTGTGTTATTCAGTTCACTACACTTTCAACTGTCCAGCCTTTTGTAAAGTTTTAAGTCGCACTCTTAAGACTCTAGATTGACTTCTAAATACGCGCATTGCATATAGTCTTCGAATATGATCGAATTCCTGTATTAAATTCAACAATTTCAGGTAAATAATGGAATTAAGCCTTTCTTCTTTTATCCTTGATTATTTAATAATTATACTGTCTTTGAGAAATTCGTCGATAACTAACATCGGTCAACGACTTACAGCTGCTGAGATCTATAGCTGTATATACATACAGTTTACAGTATAGAGTATAAGTATACACATAGGTATAATGCGAAGTGCAAACGGCGACCGGCGGCAGTGAGAGAGAACAAGCAGAAAAAAATGAAGTCTGGCAACAGCTGACGCTGCTTCCAAGTAGCTCAGTCGCTCTTTGTTTGTTTTTTCCCCCAATATGTGAACGCGTTTGTTCTCGCTTGCGGTCAATTGAGGGGCGTAAAAATTCTGTCTTCAGGATTTAAAACTGTGAATTTTAGCCGTTTGCAAGTATGTTTTGATATAACGTAGCTCCATTTATTGTCTGACGCTTTCAAAAGAACTTGTTTATTTTTAGTTTAAAAGCCTTGTGAGGGAGGAGTCTGCAGCAGAATTTTCCAATTGAAAATTTGTCTTTTCATTGTAAGTAATCGTAAAAAAATTTCATTCCAATTAAAATGCTTTCAGATTAATTTGATTAAGATAGCAATTCTAACCTCTAAAAATTATTCATAGTTTTCATAAATTCAAATTTAAATTTCTTGTTTTGTTAATTACTTGATGTAATTAAAAATAATTGATGTGTATGTAGAACCATTAAATATTATTATCTAATGAATTTCATTGATATATAACTATTTTTATATTCTTAACTGTATGTTTGATGTAAATATAAAGAACTTTGATAATTATATTAATTTAATACATTACTTTTACAGAGACATACAAATGGCAATGAATACAGAGGCTGCAATTAAAATACGTACTGAATTAAATATTAATGGGGCAATAGGTAATGTTTTATGGTCTCAGAAAATACAAGAAAAAAAGCAGATTAAGCCACCTCGAGAAAAAGGAGAAAAACCTTATCAGTGTGTCAGTACATAAAATATAAGTTATTATATCTATCATTTATTATATTTAATTTTAATTTTATTTATTATTAGGAATTAAATGGAGCAACATATTCAAGTAACTTCCCAGGTTTAAATAAGAAAAAGTCTGCAAAGGTAAATTAATTAAAAGCGAAATCTATATAATAATTTTTAAATTGTAATGTGTTACAATGCTATATGCATCATTCATTTTTGCAGTCTTCACGACAACAGAATTCTGATACACAAATAAACATGGATAGCGGCATACAAACTTTCAGTGAACAAAATTTTGCTCAAATCGCTCCAAGTGTAAGGGAGGTAGGAATCAATAATTTATATAGAAGCAGACTATTATTATATCAGTTAAAAGAAAGTTCAATTATTACAATTGAATTATTACTTCTTTTATATTTTTTAGATAAGTGGAGGATGGAATACTCAGAGTAATGAAGTGATTGAACGGCGCCATAAAGAGCGTCAACAAAAATATGCAACAGAAAATATTAACTCAAGTACCAGTTCTGATACTGCATGTACAACACAATCTTCAGAAACAACTTCAGAATCATATAAGACTGCAAATTCCTTTGACTCGGTGATAACTACTCAACAATCAGAAAGTGAGATATTTGTTAATGACTGTTTAGAAAGATATAAAAAAAATGCTTTAATCATAGGATTATTGCGGAGTGCACAAAATGAATATCCTGATCAGGACGAATCATCCACTCAATCGTCTGATTTTCTCGATGCATCTGCATGCGTGGCTGATGTAGAAAATGGAATGTCAAATTTAAATATTAAGGAAAACGAAAATATGAGAGATGACCGGTTGGGGAGGTGGTTTCAAAGTAAGGAAGACGAGGATGTGTATTACCATCCTTTAAAAGAAGAAATAAAAGGCGATCCCGAATGGCAAAAACATTATTTAAAACGTAGAGGTATTGAAACTATTCAAACTTCAAGAGAATATTATTTAAATGTGGAAGATGATAGTTTTACATTTCAACCAAACGTCTCTAAAAAAATAACAAAAACAAATAAAAGATAAAAATGTACTAAAACAGTGATCTTTTTAGAAATTTAAATTAAAAAAGTAAAAAATTAAAAAATTTAACGAAGTAAAACGTGAACAAAGGCATTCCTATAAAAGAAGAAAACTAATGTAATTTTTTATCATATATATTCATTTTATTTCTTAACGTTTATTGTATTTTTAGGTAGATAGCTTCTAGCTTTACTTAAAAATTCATAAAACTTAATAACAAAAATTAATAATTATTTTAATTAATGTAGTTTCACTTTTGTCATTTTCAAGTCAAATTACATAATAGTATTAGCTTTGTTATGTAATTAAGAGATAAATCGTTGAATATCCAAACTTGCATAATTAGTGTGTAGGTAGATTTTCAAAGTCACTTTTGGAATTACATTTGTAATCAATTAAAACGTTTTTCAAGAAATTATTTTAAAACATTCTAAAACAGATTATTCAGTTCATTATCTATGTGAATAATCGTTATAAAAAAACAGATTTTTCAATACATGATAACTTTGATAAAACAAACTAAATTATATAAATTTATTAATTCTGAGTATTTCATTACACAGTAATTTAATTTAAGTCGTTTTATCTATATACTTTAAATAAGTTATTTACATAATTTGATTAAATTATGAAATTAAAACGTTTCCTTTTTTACTTAAATATTGTTAAAAGTATTAAGAGTGCTCCTCACCGCGATAGGTGCGCCCTCCTACGACTAATCTGTTTTTCGTTAATTTTAATTATTTATCATATTTTTAAAGCTTATATCAA
>JAPYZA010008707.1:0-21366 GCA_030522685.1 Eupelmus azureus | reverse complement strand
ACATATCCGGTCTGCGCGCGCCGACTGATGCAGTTTCCCTCCTTTACACCTGCGTAATCGAGCTTTTACCGATCGATCGCCGATTAATCACCGCCGGCGGACAGACGAGCAGTAAAAAGTGCAATGGTTTGCTGGCGGCTAATTAGCATATCGACATTTTACGTTTTACGGTGTGTTTATGTGTATTACGGCTCGGATTTTTATGGATTGAAATGAAGGTGCTTATTGCACACATTTTATACTACATTTTATATACTTTGAAATTTAGGTAGATTAAAGTATGTCATCTTTTTTATTTATTTTTTTTTAATTTTTAATCTGATTAAAGGATTGTATGTTAATTAAACTGTGCAGTGGTCATAAAGGATTGTTTATAAATTCTAGGTAGGTATGCATATTTTTCGCTATCCATATTTATAATTGCTATTACATTCGTTAGATATCGTTCAAGTAATGCAATTTACCCAATTTTGTTATTATTATGTAATTAAATTAGATTAATTACGTAATTAACTTTATATAAGAAGGATTTGTTAACAAATACTTGATCACTTACAAGTACTAGTTTTCTACTAAAAAGTTCTTATTATACGTCGGAAATATTTGATTCAGCAGTGGAAAGTTGATTAACAAGATTGTGTTTTAATTATATTAGCAAAAACACGTCCAAGTAGTTCAAAAATACAGCTTGTATAATAATTGATTTCTACTCTAAAATAGTATATGATTATTCTCTTTTTTTGAAATTTAAAAAAGTTGAAGAAAGTCGTCTTACTGCATGTCGGTGTAACGATCAAATCAGTATGCATTTAAAAATTGATTATTTTAGTTCCGATAGATACACTTTCGATTTTGAACGAAACTTTCTTTATGAAAACGTAAAAAGCAATAATTTTATTTAATTTTAGATCTTTGATCATTTTTCAGTAAAAAATCATTTTTAAGTAGTAACATTTAAGATTCAAGTATTGTTTTCAAAAAATAGTTTAATTATTGCTTATTTCCTACTATATACTTATATCAATAAATCTTGCCTAACAATACAAAAATAAGCATAACAAAAACAACTCCTCTCCCAATTAAACTATGCCAAAACAAAAGAAGCCCGAGTGACAGTGCAAATATGCACAATCGAACGCATCAGTGCAGCGTGAAATCGAGTCTACAGAAAAAGAAACGATGCAGGAGTCGTGTGCCGCAATGACAGCTTGCGTAAAGCGATAGAGAGGAAAAAAAAGGTGTCGTGCATTGGCAAAGCGTGCGCCCGTATAATCGCATTTTAGTAGCGCGATATCCCCCGGAGGTGTTTCTGTATCGAAAGAGGCGCACTCGACCGAGACGCGAGAGGCACCATTTTTGTCGTTGCTTTGGTCATTAATGCCTAAATAAAGCTAAAATCTAAACTAAGTTACTTTAGTTTATTTTATTAATAATAAATAAGTTATAAATGTTTACGGAAATGTTATTGCTTTTAATGATAAATGAAGTATGAATGTTTATCAAACCGTTATTGCTAAAAGTATCGCGTCTTGCCAGTCTTGGAATTTATCTACTTGTACATGCCTGCAAATGTATGTGCACCATTTACCTCGCAGCCCATAACCAACTCATAAATTTTGATCTCGTTGTTTGCAATACTTTTTGCGCTTGAGGAAGTATATTTTTTACACTTTATGTATTTCTACGTTTTGTATGTTTGCATCTATTTTAGACAGCAAACTTTCACTCGAAAATTTTTCTTTTTCATTTTTGCAGAGGTTCGTTCTTTGTCATTGAAATCACTATATGTATATAATTTATCTTGAACCAGGGACGCACACGAACTATAATAATACTGTTTCATCTTTATCCAGGGACATCGGTGCAATTTCGTATAAAAAAAGCCGTGACAAATCAGTGACAAGTTTTAATAAATCATTGTAGTCATAACTACATTGTTAGTATAATTTCTACCAAACTTGAACAATAAAAACTTTGAAATAAATCACCGCAAACACCAAAGCCCGTATAAATTTTTGAAAACAGCCACTATAATTGCTGTTTTTCGAATCCAGCCGGTTTCGCGACGGCGGCTCGTGGACGCATACACCCGCGCGCCGATTTCTAATTGCCCCTTACGCGAACGCTTGGTGCCAATGTCCTCGATAAGCCTGCACGCCAAGAAAATCCGACGCGCCAAGTGTACGAGTCTGCGGCGCGGCTCTTACGTGTTCGCGCCTGGAAAGTTTCTAATTTGTAAAATGGAAATGGGAGATAGCCAGAGGCGGCTGCTCGCGGATGCTTTGGTCGGGTTATACATGGGCGTAATTATTTGATGATGAATTTTGTTTACTTCGTTTCAGAGAATTTGTTTAATAAAGTAGGTGAGTAAGGTATTGAAAAAGTTTGTATTGTCTTTTTGTCTGAAAATTTATCGTTTAGCATTAGGATTTGTAAATGCATTTTCTCAGAATGAAATTTCTCTCCAAATCTAATGTTCTAACTACTAAGAATTCCTCTCAAAAAAACGAAACTCCCATTTTCAAAAAAAAAGTATCGATCGTTTTCCTTGCGCAGCTGTGGCGCGGAAATTCCTTGTGTATAATCTCTTTAAGGAGTGAAAGAGCCTCGCTCGCTGCAATGACACGCGCAAAAGAGAGGAGCGAAAAAAAAGAGAGAGAAGCGAGCGCCGCGCTCCAGTCACAGTTGGATATATAGATTCGTTTCGATCCGCATTGAGAAAAGAAGTGGGTCTAAGCGCGCCGATGTGATCCTTGTTAGAGGCCGTTCAAGAAAGAGGCAGGCATCCATCGCGATGATCGGGTCAAGGAGAGGTAAGAGGAAAAAGCGATTGGGAAAGGAGGCTGAAGCTGCGCGTACGTTTTAGCTAAGAAGACAATGACTTTTTAGTGGAATGCGATAAAAATATTTTTAACCATTTAGTTTTTCATTTGTACAGTCGTGCTGAATTTTTTTGTGCAGAATTGTGGGAATATGCGACTGTGCAGACTCTAATTCAAGTTATGACAGCGTTTAATTTAATGCCTAACAAAAATAAGAATTGTCTTAATTATATTGATAAGGGAAGATGCAGAGAAACGGCACGGAAATTGAGCACAGGAGAATATTAATTTAAACTTTAAAAAATTTGGAAGCCATTACTTTGAGTGGATGAAGTTTTCAAAATAAATAGAATTCATTGCGATGTTCTTTTACTATATATAAGGAAAAGATTGTTAATTACTTCAGATTGACTTTTAAATGAGCATTTTCCCTTATAATAGTTTCTCTAAATTACTTAGGATTGATTTATAGTTGCAGATATTTTATCGTCTGTAATTACAATCATCTAGACTTTCAAACCGAAAATCAGGTTTACCTAAAAATGAAGATATACATCTTCGAAAATTACGGAGGCGCAAGTATAATACTAAATAATTAAACGACTGGATTTCCAGTCTAACTGATGATCACTTTTACTCACAAAGCCGGAACTTTCGCTGCATAAGGATTGGATTACATTTCGTGAGTCTCACCTAAAACAGAAAAAGTGCTGGGTTAAAAATTGAATAATTGCTTAGTGACACTGAAATTTATAAATATATGTATTTTCACTATTTATAATGAACATATCTATTCCACGTGAAAGTAAAAAACACATCAATTCGTAAAAACAATATTCATTCATCTTAATCCACTAAAAAGTTTCTCACAAACTTTCGAAAATATCCCTACGACGTCGAAAAATCATTAAGCCCGCATTGTACCCTTTCAAGCGATAAACAGAATTACGCACTGGTAACTGTGCACTTTAAGGGCAGCCCACATAAAGTCTACTCACAGTGTGAGAAAATTTCGAGTTTCGCACTTCCGGGTTGAGTGGTCCGATCACCGCCTATCTAACTGTTACTCGAGTCACCTTGAATGCGCGTTAAAGTTCACGCTCAACAGGCTGCGATGATTGCTGGGAGAAATCGCTGAGAGTATATAGTGACTATGCGGCGCGTGGCTATTGGAAATTTGAAATTTTAACGCGTGACGTAAGGGATTTGCATTGTGAGGAGCGCGGGAGCGAGAATGTTAAGGTCTTGCTGGAATGAATTTTCTCTCGTAGTCGGTTGAGGAAGTGAGGACCGAGCTGGCGGATTGAGAGTCTGCTGTGTGCGGATCATTTGTTTCTATGGCTATGATTTACGTTCGTGGCTGTATATTAAAAATGTGCAGCTTGTACAGATGAAAATATATAGAATTTTCGGATTGTTATACCGGTTGGGAAATAATAAAAGATATGACGTAAGAATTGATAAATAACATTTTAACAATTTATAAAGTTTAGTTTTAAAAAATAAAAGTTTTCAATGAAAAATAATACTTTTTAAAAAATCAATGAAAATAAATAGTCAGTCAGTTTAAAACACGCACAAGAAAATTTCTTCTCAATTAACAGCTTTATCATCATTCACATCTTTATCAAGGTAATTTATCAGATTGAACCTCTTGTCCCTTCACATCCCAAACACTTACATAAACTACCTCCAGAAAGAATTCTCCTTGCGTGAAAACGTCCATTCTGCCACCGTCGCAAAAGAGTCATAAAGATAATTCTCCCGAGCGCCGAGCGCGTGTAAAAATTCAAATTTGGTATTAAGGTTAAACTCTTGACTCTTTGTCACGCGTCGCGAAATCTCGCTTGGCACACATACTCTAAAAAAAAAAGAAAAAAAAACGAAAGAATCACCTTTCTTCCAGCAACACTAACCTTTTCTCTTTTTATTTTAATAAAACAGTCCGGCAACACTAGACTCGTACAAAAAAAAGGGTCAAGAAAGAGTTCGACGTTTTCAATATTACCGTCGCTTTCGCGCCCAGACTTTCGCGCGTTCATGTATCGATGAATCCACTTAAAATCTGCCTCGCCGCGAGGAATGTAAATTTTACTAGAAATTCGAGGTGGGCAGAGTGCATACATGCATGAAAGTCGGGCTTGACGATTCGGATCACGAAGGACTTTCTTCTGACTCGTGCCAGCGCGCTTTTCAACTCGATGAGCCTTATCCTCGGGAATGAATCTCCGATGGCGCTTTCTTAATCGGCGAAGGAAAATTATGATTATTAGGAGGCGCAGAGGAAGAAAAGACTTTCTTTTGTGTTCCGCGCTCGCTTGTTACTTGCTAATCTATGGAATTCGTTATCGATTCGTGTCTCGCCAGTGAGAGGCTTCTCTTACTTTTACACATTGTTGCCGGGATGAATTATAGTGATTAAGAGAAGAAGAATTGGGAGATGACTGATTATTACTTCTTTCAGCTGTAATTAAGAGTTGCAGCTACTTATTTGGATAAGACTTTAACAAGCGAAAGTCCAGTCTCAATTGAATCAAAAAAATGTTCAGCGATTGTTAAACTAATAAGTTAAAGTACGTAACGGACTTAATAGACGTCCGAATAAACCGCAAGATTCATGGATTCTGCAGTGGCACAACAAAAAAAAGGAGAACAGCAATAAACATTCCGAAATTGGCACAACAACTCCCTCAAACATACTATCCACTTAGAGCTCCGGCAAAAATGGCCTCGGCAAAGCCGAGAGGAATGCAATATCCTCTCTCTTTCGAAAAATATCTGGCCGTTCTCCGTGATTGCACGCGATTCTCCTCTCTTTGAAACGAAAATTTACGGATGTCCGAGAGCCGAGCGCGTGCCTTAACGAGGTCAATGCCTCGAACTCGGCTCCTTCCGCGTCTTTTGCTGCGCGCCAGAAATTGCAACGGTCGTTAGATCGCTTCGTCCTGAATATATGTATGCGGAAATTTACATCGATCAGTTGGCAGCGTTGTTTTAGATCTAGCTGACTACTGCGCTGTGAAGGAAGGAACTTGGCGAAAAACTGCATTTTTTGGATCGAAGTGGGTCGCTTGGAGTGTTTGTGGTGCGAATTTTTTGAAAAGTGTTATTTATCAGTTTGATGGATTGCCTGAAGAAGTATAATGGTTGCATTATAGTGTTCATAATACTACTTTGAAGTATGTTAGAATTTTATGAAATACTTTTTAGTACATCGTGTTATTGTTATTCAGGATCTTAAAAAGTTTGAGTGTATGATAAAGAGGCAAGTAAAAATTATTTATTAAACACATTGACCCACTTAGTAGGTGATATTTATTACACCTATCCTTTTACAATTACTTTCCTAGTTGCGAAAACTGTGGTCTAATTAGCTACAAAATTAGTTTCTTTTTTCACCTACTTTTAAAATTTACAATAATTTAGTGGGGCAAATTTCATTATATTTCTTGAAGTAACTTCATTTTAACTAGTAGAAGCGTTAATTTAACCATTAAACTATATTTTAATTGTACTAACAATCTTTATTACAGTTTATTACCATATTTAAAATAAAAGATGCCTTCATAAACTCTAAAATTTTATTGCATTTTATACACCTGCACACGTTCCCAAGATTAAAATGAAATGAAAAAAAAAACATTCACAACTGGTTATATTTTACTGTAATATTTACTTGACACGGCAGCAATTCACAAAAGTCAACTGTAATTAAATGAAACTTTGTGAAAACCTCTTTCTAATAAATGCTTCTGTTTCAAATTGTCTTGTCAAGTAACTTTAGTATGAACTTTATACGAGTGTGAGAAAATTAACACTATTAACCAGGCAATAAAAATTCTTTCCGGGCAAATTTTTATTACTGCTATAGGAAAGAAATACATTCCTAACGTAATAAATATAAAAATGCTGATGTAGCAATACAAAATTACGATAGTGAAAAGGTAGTAAAAAGACCGGACACTGATCCACAGATGGTGTACTGATATAAATTTTTATTGTGCAATTGATTGCGTTGGTAAATTTAGTGTTAATGAAGATATTTTAATTATTAGTCAAAGTTAATGAGTTTTTCTCGATTGAAAGCTGAACATTTAAAGTTAAAACTAATCGGTAGTTATTTCCTTTATATTCGGAATCTATATTTTCACAGTTTTAAAGTGTAAACCGGTATGCAAACTAGTTCATAAACATAAATACTAGAGTAAAAATAAAGAAAAAACAATCTCCAGTACCCGAAAGTCAACGAACCTCAATTCACGCGCGCTAAAAAAAAGAAATTGAGAAAGTCAAAAACGCGTTTCAAAAAGACAAGAAAAGCTCGCAAAAGTGAAGGGCAGCGGTGCTCGCTCGCGCAGTATACATATTTACGTGAGCAAGTGATAAAAGGCCCGCACACGTACGACAGCCTTGAGACCGCGGGTGCAGATATGACGTACATGAACATACGCAGACAGGACGTATAGTTGTAGGTGCAGCACGCGTGTTACCGATTCTCGGTGCGTGCGGTACGAGCAGCCTGACTTTTGCGTCGTTTTGCGGTTTTTCGAATACTAAGAGGGGCAATGTTCCGCTATACGTGAGACCATGCCTTAGCCCGGCTATTTGGCTACGCGTAATTGAGTGTCGGCGTGCTTGCGTGGGTCTTAACTTTACTCGGTTGTATAACTTTTAGGAGAATGTGTACCTGTGCAATATTGTAGTAGCTGCGAAGTTAGCGGCAATGTTAGCGCGGTGGGTAATTTTGACGTTGAGTTTTTTCCTTTTTGTTTGTCTTTTTTGTGAGTTAAAAACGAGCTGTGGATTTTTTTGACTTGAAAGTCGCCAACTGTTTTCGTGGAACGTGTACGAAAATCAGCAACGTGTAATTTACTTTTGTGGATCTGAAAGACATTTATGATGTATAAAAGGTTTACTTTACCAAATGTTAATTGATGAATGACCTAATTTTATAATCAATTTCTCATCCGTAATTTTTTTATATGAGTGTGAAAAGTTGGGTATTTCCCCAATAGGCATCGTATATTTACAGGAACGAATTTTAAAGGCTTACTTTTAATGCATTTCGAAATAAATAAATATGAAATATCTGAATACTTTAAACATAAATACCGGACATGTTTACCATCGAATTGCTTTGCATTGATTTTTATGATCACATTACTTACTTTTTACACGCGTGAAGATTCTATCTTTCAATTATTAGTTTGTAAATCTCATAACTATAAATGAAACTAATAACGATATAAAACAAATAACACGGTGCAAGCATTATCAAATGTGTGCAATTTATTGCAAGTCTCAATATTTTTAATTTAACATAAATTATAAAATCCAGATAATGAAAAACTCAAGTCAACGTCAATTTGAGAAAAAACTGCCGCAAAGTTTGCTGCTGCACGCAAAACGCGTACATAAATTCACAATTCATCAAACGCCGAGGCATTTTAACTTTATGCAGCGATCGCTTGCGGTCAGTCCCGTTCACCACGTCCACAATCGCACGTTCGGTACGCGTACACACAACTACACATATTACGCATTCGGGGGAATTATCGAAGACTAGGACGCGTTCGGCTATGCCTAACGGTCGGCAGTAAAAAAGTCAGAGTCTTGCTGATTTACCTGGATAAATATTTATCGAGGCTTATTGCATTGTGCAAGCTGCTCGATTATCGAGCGGGTATAATGTAAATGCGTTGTTCGGTTCTGTTTTCCCTTGTTTTATTTGGAAATGCCTTTGCGCCTGATGTAAATGAGCCTCCGATAATAAGCGAGGCTTTAAACTTTAACGTTTCGATTGTTGCTGTGCTACTTGCTATGTAATTATGTATCTCGACTTGCTAAAATAAAGCGTACACTAAAATAAGTCAAGCGGTTTTGATAAGCTGTAAAAGCAAGCGGACGAGGAATGCTTAATTCTTAATCAATGAAAGTAGCCTTAAAAAGTACAACCGAGTAGCCTGGACTAGTATTTCCCGAGCTCGCTTAGACTCGAGGCACAACACCGGATTCACAGTTACAAAGCCCGCAACTCCTTTGCGGAAAATCAGCCCTCGGATGGTTAGCAAGGCATCTCGCCGATCGAGCTACAACAATGGAACGCGAGCGCGATAAAGCCGATAATTGAAAGCCCCGGGGGCGAACAATTGAGACGTAAAGTATAGAGCGGCCGAGATGAACGAACCTAGGCACTAACGCACACACACAGAGACGCAAGTTCACAATAATGATGTTGACGAGATGGAAAAAGAGAGAGGCTGGAACAGTTAGGCGATGCTTGTGCGCGCGATTCTGCACAGGTAGGGGCGACAGGTGCAAGCTGGGGGATATGTACTCACGTGGCTGTAAGGACGAAAGGTGAGCCGAGGATAGTGCCCTTTAGTTTCTTCGCTGAGATGCCTGTACTTTTACGATTCATTACTGACTTTAGCTTTTTAGTTGTAAATATATTTTAGATGTAGGAAAAAAATCTTTCTTTTTTTTGACTAAGTATAGAATAGAAAATATTTTCACAGACGTCTAATATAATAGGATCTGGACACGGTACAACGCGGCACAGTAATAAAGACACATCCTGCGGCTTCGCGCTCCATGGGGAAGGCATCGATCAAAGCAAAAACGACAGCCTCGGCTCATTACGCTTTCACTGAGAGCTACACGCGTGATGCGGGCCCAGAACGACCATGACACTGACACGTAACTCTATAGCTGGCTTAGGTATACAGGCGCGAGCTCCTTAAAGCCAGGCGGCGGGGGCTTCGCGTGCCACGAATTTTCACGCTTATCGCGGGCGCGGCTTTCACCCGCTTTCCCGAGCGCGGAGCTGCATTATGCTCGGAGGATGCTCCTTTTTAATGCTGATATGCCTCTCACGTTCCCCTTCGTCCGGCTCTCTCAGCGTATTTTCTCTTTCCCAATTTTTCGCCACATCGTTTGCGCTGATCGGTTTCTCTTTCTATTAATAGATGTGCTCGTGCGGCTGTTTACGGGATCGCTCGTTGCTGATGGCAATTGCTTGACGAGGCGATCGAGGTAATGAGTAGGATTAGAGATGATGTCTGCGAGGGAGAAATCAATGATGCTGTCTTTCTGTGACGTTATTAATCGGCTTTTTCATCGTTTTCATCCTTTACTTCTGATTTGTCCTTAGTAAAGGATCACAAACTACACTCTTTTCTCTTCTTCCGAAACACATATCCAAAGCCATTCCTACGAAAGAAGCGTCAATCCGACAAAAGGCTTCTCCCGCGTCGACCTCACGCGCGAGAAAGACACTCGCTCATTGTTATCCTCATTGTCATATCCTCGTTCGGCCGTCCCCGTCTTCATCTTCGTTCCCGTTCCGTCATAACAGGCCCGCGAGCTCACGCCCATTTCCGCTCTCTCGCTCCCTCGTCCAATGTACACAAGACCATTTCCACCATATGTGTCCGTGTGTATACGTCAGTTAGCGCCGAGTGCACTTGCAAAGTGTATTTTCGGAAGAAAGAGGCTGGGGCTTTTTACGCGGAGCGCTGAAAGAAGGCCTTCATGGGAACGAACGGGATCGTTGCATTGTTTGCGCATCTATCCGGGCTCCTCTCGAAAGAGCTTTTGCTTCGAGGCGAGGAAAGATTAGCTATTTGCCGAAGAGCGCTTGCATGGGTTCGGATTTTTTTAGGCTTTACGAGTGCCACTAATGAGTCTGTTGAATGGCGACTTGTTAAAAGAAGGGGGCTTGATGTGCGGGGAGAAACCGAGCGTTGAGAAATGATGGAAATTAGGAAGAAAATATATTGGAAAATCACGCTCCCCGTTTTCATAACAAGTGGTAAAAATTTTTTTTGTTATTTAGAGCAATGTTTTTATTTGTGTGCGCTGACATTGAAAGTAATGGCAGCAACATTGCTAGAGTTAAGAAAGAAACTCTCTCAAACAAGAGGCTCGTTTCATTAAACCAGCTTCACTCGCAGGTTCGTATATAACAACGCGTATCCCAACAACGCGTGTATTCCACGATATCTAACAGCGCGATAATGAAAAGGAAAACCGCAAGCTATCGCGCGCCTTGTTTGTTAATGCACGTGAGAAAGTGTTAAGTTACGCGAAAACGGAGCGCGCGCGCGAGCTTGACTCGAGAGAAAAAATGATGCACTTGTCTCGGTCCGATTTATTTAAACCGTTATCATGTTCCTATACTTACAGTGGAGAAAGAGAGAGACTAGACAATTTGTTACTTGGATTTTTCTCACAAACTTGTATTTACGTTCTCTCGTAAAACCGGTGGCTTAATTTTTTCTTATTACAAGCGAGCTGGATTTTTTGTGAATCACTTTAAGTGACGTGCCTGCCCGCTGAGTCAGAAATAAAGATTTAGTTGCGTAGCGTAGCGGGGTACAAAGAGATCGCTTTTTACATAGAAGCGTATGACTTCGCGCGCTACGTGTCGCGTAATGTAAACAAGCGCGATGTACTATCAACAAAAACTTGCAGGTTTTTATGTATTATTTTTAAAGAAAAAAATCAAACGAACTAGAGTAAAAGTATTTTTAACAATGAAACTTAGTAGAACTTGAGAAATTTGAATGACTTGTCTATCAGTTAAATATAATTTCTAAAGTTAGATTCATGATTAATTAAGAGAATTTTTTTTCTAAGAAACTAACGTACTGTAAAACAAACAATATAGACAAAATACTTTCACACAATCAGTTCATTTGAATACTGAAGTAATGAATTTAACTGTAGCCAATGCAAGTCGAGTTTCGATTTAATAAGCAGTCTTTGTAGTTTTAACCTACTTATATGCTAAGTGAACGTTTTCTAATTATGCTTCGTGATTTATGATTTTATAAGCGAAAGTGATCGTAATCTTTACTTTACTTCACGTGTACTCACAATTACTTCGATATAGCGTCTAGTTTAGCAGAAATAAAACTAATTCTATCTATTATCTTCTTCTCATACCTGTGAAAATACGAAGAAGTACCCTGCAGCCAGCAAAAAACGTACCAAATCTACTTATCTACTTCATAAACATAAAAACGTAATTTATTATATTTTGTAGAGCTGTAAAATATACGCGTAAATCTCGGTTTCTCATGGAACTAACAGTGCAAACAATACGTCGTTTTTGCAATTACACGCCTTCTCCCCTTTTTCCCAGCAAAAAAGGACGAGCGGGAAAAAGAGGGAGAAAAATAATGACATCTTCATAAGTCAGCGGCATTACAATTAGTTAATTGATATATCACAGAGAGCGGGCCGAGTGCGTAGCTGCGGGCGCGCTTGGATTGTTATTAATACATAAACGCGCGCAAGAAGCGTTGGGAGAATAATGTGGAAACATCGCGGGAAAAGTCAACCTTGACATCGTCTTCGCGGCACGCAGGATGCGTCCTTCTCTTGCGAAATTGATGCTTTTAACGGAAACGAGTTCCGTTGCGCGCTATATTCGCCCCCGTTCGCCGCGCGCGCGCTGCATCGGCCTTTTTTTGCCTTTTGTTTCGCTGCTCGCTCCTGTAATGTGCAATTTGCCGATCTTGATCGTTCGATTCCAAATGCTATCTGTACTTTCATTTTTCTGAGCAGGAGAGCTACGTGATCGGCTGCGATTTACTAATTACTGTGCTTTTCTGCTATTAAGTTGAGCGGATATCGAGTCACAGATGAATGTGAACCGTTAAAAGTTAAGAGATTAATCTTGATATATTGAGGTGTATGTGAGCATGTGAACATTAGCTTTTTAATCCGATGTTAGATGGAAGTAATAATTTTGAAAACTACTTGTTGCAGTTTTCAGTGTCTCGATAAATTAAGATCGATTCTTTGTGCAGGAAACCATAAGTAGGTAATATTATACGAATAATCCGTGCAAAAATTAAGTAGAGCTCAACTAGAGTCTAATTAAGCTCCTAATCGTGTCTTAAATTTCCGTAATTATTTAGCTCGAATAAGGGTGAAACGAGAGCCTAATTAAATTTAAATGAATTTGAATATTTAACTTTATCAAGTCAAAATTTACCTCGAAAACCTGTTTATAACTATCATAAACAAAATATAAACTTAACAACAAACCACTTAAACTCTGTTTATAAAAGAACGTTTGCCTCGCAAAAAATATGAGCAATCTCCCTTAGCACTTGGATGGATTTCCGCCAAAAGCATCCACACATACACATGCAAAGTCGTATTTGAAAAGTGGCCCGCAGATGGCTCACGTAAACCGGTGTAAATTTAGAGCCTTATGCTCGCTTGCTCGCGCTGTTTATCGAATAAATTAGCCTTTCGCGAAAAAGGAATCTTCGCAACACGTAGACGCGCAAGTAAAAAGCAATACTCAATCAGGCGTGAAGCAAAGTCCAGACGAGCAAGAGCCAGCACCCGCGCGACTACGCCTCGTGCCGAGACAATCTATTTCCGTCGGAAATGCTTTTTGTTTCCTTATTACGAGACTCGAGGCGAACAACGAAAAAGCTCTTGCTTCGGAAGCTCTTGAGAGAATATTTAACGACTATGGTTTTCACTCTGATTGAAATTGTTATTTTCTGTAAAGGGAGCGGGGGAATGAACACTTTCTTTTTAAGCTAGTAAATGTAATTGGTGTATTGTATTTAATTGAAATTTTTTTCTCTTACTTGTGATTCTGCCCCCGGTATTAGAAAAATAATAATTCTATCGATTCATGAATGAGCAAACGAATGTATGAATGAAAAATTTATTGCGGTACAAGATCTCCATTCAGCATCATGCGAGAAGACTAAGTGGCACTTTGCCAATCTTTAAATATGCAAAATTAATTGAGAGCTGCGTTCGCACATGTATTTTTTCGCACCCAAGCTTCCTCGTTCAATTTCTCTTTCCCTGCAAAATTCCACTATGCGCGCGTGTATGTAAATTTCATTTCCTTTTTAACGAATCATTTCGTGCTCTGTTTTTGATCGTCACGCAAGAATGAAACTAACAATGAAAATACACTGTTTACGAGCTGAGCGAGCAACTGCAGCGAGGTAACCATACTTTCAGAGTATTAAAACACGTGTTATGAAATGATAGCTATATTTTTTATATAGATGTATAATTTTTATTACAATGTCTCCATTTATATTAGTATAAAATAGAAATTATTGAAAAATGAAAGTTTTTGAAAATAATAGTTTTCATTCCACTTTCATACACATTTATAGTCTTTAAATCTATTCTTTAAAGAATTTCTTCTATCTGATTAGAGATAAAAATCTCAAAAAATATTTAATCTGATTTTATACAATTTGTCATTGTATGTATGTACTTATGCTTATATTGGATTGCAAATAAACGATTATCTAAACGTAAAATCAAAGATTCTTCCCTTAACTAATAACTTACACAGATCGGATAACAGAACATTTCCAAATATTCCTCATCTTAAATTTAGATACGCACATCTCTCTAAAATCCAATCAACCCATTAATCATCAAAGCTTACTTTTCACCCCGCGAAGCCTTTCCCAAACAAAATCATCTTACAAGCTATCTCCATCATCGCTCGCATCGTGAATCCCCGGGCACAATAAGCCCTGAGAATCCCCGGCGGGCTGCTCCTTAATTCCCCATAGCCCTGCTTGCACTTCGCTCAGTCCGTGTGGCCCTCCGCCTCCGCTAAAAATATGCTTTCGAGCTGCAGGGGTGCGCCGCGCGACATCTACGTGTGTATTCTCGGGCGCGCCTTATAATTTAAAGACGGCGATGCGCAGCTGAGTCATGGGAGGATCGATCCCGCCGCGGCCGGAAACTGATTCATTTTTTCCAGACTTTTGCGTCGCTCGTGTGGATAAGAGGCGTGTAAATATGTGTTAGATAAATTGATGTTTTTTTTCGGGGATATATTTATACGTGATGTTTTAATAACGTATCTTCTTATTAAATCATGCTTTTTCAAAATGTTTTAAATGTTAAAAACATTTGAATAGTCATTTTCTGTTCTGATAAGTCACTGTTTGAAATTGTTATCTTAAAACAGGAACTTTCGAGTTTTGATTTTATCACAAACGAAAACAGTGGTGCACTCGAATTAAGATTACAATAATTCACTTCAATTGTTGAATATTATTATTTGAAAACGAGAATGAAATGTTTCTTCATAGCTACTGTCGTGACTGTTATAAAATTAGAATCCATTTAGAGTTGTTATATTTTTAGAACTTTTATCACGTGTTGATAGTAGATTCCGGGCATATTAATTTTTGTTGTAATACAAGTTTTTATTTATACTCTCAATTAATGCAGCATAATAATAATATTAAAGTAGACTGTTTTTAAATTTGAACAAATATTTAAACTACGTTAATCTATCTACGTAATCATTATTAGAATATTTTTATAGACATAAATTGTACATTTTTTGTTCTCGTGATGGTTTTCCTTGATACAATATATATATTTAGTAAAACCAATCACTCTAAAAAGTTGAATTTCCAGTATGCTCGTGTGACTGGTTTATGCATGCACAAAGATATCGAGATAAATTTTAATGAATCTGAACGTTTACGGTTAACTATGTAGTTCTCAAAGTAGACAATTTTCATATCAATGAATTATCTCATAAACTAGTTTCATAAACATTTTCAAGAAAAGAATAACTCACGTTTTTCTTTGAATGTTAACTTTTACAAATGAAATTTTTTCATCTATTAAATAAAAGATAATTGATTCTAGGAGCAACTTTTTATTATAAAAACAAAAGTTAAACTTGGACACATAAACAATTAATTATTAATTTTAATAAAGCAAAAAATCAAAGAAACTTTTCCGAATTCGATCTGTCAGCCGCTTATCAATAAAATCAAATTTACAATCACAAACCATAACTCAATCGAAATTCAACAAAAGTTCGACAATCCCATAAAAACCTTCAGAAACATTCCCTCGGCCGTTCCGCTTCACCTGCCCCATTCGAAAGCAATCCCGATAAAATCTATATACAAAAAAGCCCTCGGCTTGCCGCGACTTTTCTACATATCCAGTCACGATAGTCCCGTTTTATTAGTTTCTGAACGGCGCAGTACAAACTGCATATTGGGGTTGTGACCTCGCTTCGCAAGAATGGACGTGAAACAGTTATGGCTGTGCCCAGCGAACAGACCGACGCCAGAGAAACTGAAATTTCTTCTCGCGAAAAATGGATTTTCACGAAAATTGTCGCGTGCGCCGCAAGTGAAACGGACTTTTCCCTTTCTTCTGAGAAAACAATACTTGCGCTTGGTGTCGTTTGTTCAGCGTCTTCTTGGTCAATTGCTGATGGAGATATGCTTTTCTTTTTTTGAAATCTTTCTGAGAGCTAGTGTCTTTTAAAAGAAATATCCGTTTTGATGAAAATGAACTTTCTGTGTGTATTAGGTCTTATTGGAAAGCTTCTATTATAGCTGAGATATTTATATGATGTAAATAGATAAATAATCACTATTTCAATTTCAATGCTAAAAATATAACACCGGCTTAATACAGATATCCAACGACATAAAGTGGTAGCCGCATTAAATTTCAATTAATTTAATATTCTAAATTTTCCAGACTTCATTAAAGTATAAATCGTTCGATGAACCTGCTCAGAAGAAACGAGAAGAGCACGAGACAGCTCAAGCAACAAGTACGGCGCATAAACAAAGTATTTCTAAGAAGCGCACAATGAATATCGTTATGAGTTTCAGGGAGGGGACGATAGCATCTCTCCGACTTGATTGACTCATTTCCGACTTACGAGCCAATATATTCCACTTGATCGCGAGCGCGAGGAAAAGTCACTGTGACAGTGTTCCAATTTAAACCTGTAAGCTTTAAAAATAGGCAATCCAATTTTAAAGCGTTAATAACGTTACTTTTTACTGGCGCTTAAATGCTTTAATCATTCATCAAAGCGTCAATAAAGTTTATTGTTCATTAATTTTCTATTTGCGGCCGGGACTGAAAACTTCATTACGACGATAATGATAATTTACAGTTTTCACAGTAGACACGCTTTCCTCCCATTTGTTATGGTTGAGCTGCAGGTCTTTGACTTGTCTCATTTATTTTGCGCATTAATCGTGTGTTCAATTATAATTTTTAATTTAGAGCAAGAATAAAAATATTTACAACAATTTGTCCCGATCTACTCGTGAAAGCAAATATTAAATCAATCATAGAAACCACCTCGGTTCGAAGCAGACGAAAAAAGAAGAGAGCGACAAAAACAAAAACTAACCGTAAGAAAATCATTAGCATCGAGCAAGCCCGAGGGCCTCAAAGTTGGCGCATTAAAATCGATCGGCTCGTAAAAATGATAATCCCGTATCCAGAGCCCGGGAGCCAGGCCAAGATTCATTATGTAGCTCGCGCTCCGGGGATTACAATGCCGCTCTCGAGAAATATGCCCCGAGCTGCAGCGGCGGTCGCGCCTTAAAAACTTTTTGCTCGTAATCCTCGCGCGAATTACAAGCGTCGACAATGCGCGCAGCGCAGCTCGAGAGCGGCCGTTTTGTTCTCGTCGTTAAAGCGCGCGCCTGCACTGTAAGCGTGACGAGCGATTGTCGCGAGCTGGAGTAGAGCTCGACTGACGAAATGCGCTTTAACGAACGGACGAATTACTGTCGAATGTGCGTTAAGAGTGCTGATTTTGCAAGAGCTGCGGGGGAATAGTGTCTGGATTAAGATTTGGTGGTTGTTGGTCTTTTGGATGGGATGTTGGTTTTTATCGAATTGTTAATAAATTGAATTTCCAGTATGCTCGCTCCAGTATGCAGTAGCTTTGGTGTTTGACGTCATAATGTACGCAATTGGTCTCGCATTGGTCTACTCTTTTAATTTTTTAATTTTTTAAATTTTAATATAATAAAGTCTTTGTTGGAGTAAGAAAATATAATAACATTTAACTAAATCACATAAAGCTTTAATCGTTTGTATCGATCCAACAATAATAACTTCTAACAGACAAATTATTTAATTTCACGTGACCTTTAACTTTCAACGAACTCGTGTGACTAAAATGCAGCCTAATCCCTCGCAGAAAATTTCCAAATCCCAATTTAGCATTCAAATTCCTCGACTAAACTTTCTCCGCTTGACAAAGCATCATTGTACAAAGCGCTCTAGAAAACAATACCACCCTATATCGTCATCGTCGCCTTCCTCCTCTTCCTCCTACGATACTCCAGCAACTCGTCCTCGCGCGTTATTATTTAATCGTGCTGGATCTTCCAATTAAGAAGTGAAAAGCGCGCCGGCTGAGGCCTAGATCTCTCGCCGAATCTTAGACACGCGGAAGCGAAAGAGAGCCTCGCTTCTCTATACAGCGGACTCTCCTTTGTGCGAGCTGGGCAAAAAGTTGCGCCGCTGCGAGGCTCGTTATTATAAATTTTTGCGGATTGTTGGATTTATTTTTGCTAAGTCGATATCGGCCTATTGTTCCGCTTTTTTGGTGGGTTGCTTGGACAGGTAAGGTGCGTTTGATCTGAATTGAGATAAAAGCCAAGAAATATTGCTTTCAATAATTTCAAATTTATTAATCTGAAATGATTAGTATTTGACTCAAACGACATCTACTGTAAATTGTTAGCTTTTAAAGTCAAGTACAAAACCGCCCTAATCATCGCAGCTGTTGGAGCAAATGTTCTTTGTGATCGAATTGTATAATCGCCGAACTAAAAAAGCATGTCCGCGCCCACAAATTAGATTTTTTGTTATGCTGATGAAAAAAAGCCAATGATTGGGTAATGGTTAAAGTGACGTGCCTGGCAATGTTGGCCTCATCCTGAGCAAAAACTGTTTCGATGAATTGTCGACTATCGGTTGAATCCGAGAAAAAAAGTTATACAAGAGCAGGCTTTGTTTAAAGACAGTAGTAGCAAGATTTTATAGCGGTAGACTGATTATACATTAATCAACATTTTAATTGCTAAACAAAAGAAAGTCTAAGATAACTAATACAATTGAAAAATAAATGAGAATATTAAATGAAAAATAAACTAAATTTAATGAGACAAATTCATATTATTTCATTAATTATTCTCGGCAAATTTTATTTTACAAACGTTTACATAACTTGAAAAGCGTTTGAAATACAGCATAACACCAGTGCAGTTCACAGACGGCATTGCCGTGACATCATTATTTAGGTTTATAGTCAATAGAACACGTGTCGCGGGATAGCTCAGCACATTACGAGTATGTAAACTGCATCCGCGGGAATGCGTGGGTACACCTTGTAATCAACTACAGCATACCGCCAATTAATCAGCGAAAACTGCGTTTTTCTTTACCAATCAACAATTTACTCAAAATAATACGCATCACCCAGCACATCTGCAAAAAACCTTAACAAAAACCAAACCATAATCCATAAACCCAAAAACCCGAGAAAAGCAACAAAAACCGGCGCATTTTCAAACTCAGCCCGCGGCCCGCCCAATTCCAGCGCTCCATCGAACAATAGCTCACAAAACTGGCATGCACAAAAAAGCATAGAGCGACGCAAACGGATCCGCAGCGACGGTCGGGCGCTCGCGTAATTGGGAGGAAGCGACCCATTTCCCGCGCGCGGCGCACGCGGAAAAGGCGATCGCGCCTCGGAATGTGGGTTAAAGCCGGCTCGCGCGCTGCGCGCTTGCAGAGATATCGCTCCGCGCGCTCGCGGGAGGAAAAAGAAGGCGGCCGCCGATTTCACTCTCGGAACCACGCGCGAGAGATGCTGGGCGCAAAAAAAGGCGGCGGCGAGAGCCTCGGGACCGGAATGTCGTTGCTGCTGCGCTTTTTTCTGCGCGAGGTATAAAGTGATTCTAGGATGTAAGAGACGGGGACCGCGACTTTCGAATGAGATAATGTTGTATTTTTGTTATGGTTCTTAATTTTTGATGCGGTGTTTAGATAAGATGATTGCTTTACGTATCTCTGGTAAGAAGTGGATTAGATGCGGTTACGTCGCATTATTCTTAAGATCTGAGTAAGTATGGGAGAAAAAAGTCTCGAGGTTAATTCAGTCTAAATGCTTTCTTTCAATTCTAATTCTATAATAGAGTTCAAGAGAAGTTACGTAGTTCAATGGACGTGTAATAAGGAATGATTTAATATAAGCGTTGCAAATTAAGAATCACCTTTATTACAGTTCCCATTATAATCCAATTATTATTCACCTTATTACCAATTAATGACTTGTTCATTAAAAAATAGCAAAGCAACAATTTCTTTTCCTTCCTAAAATTACACAATAGTTACTTACAAAAGAAAGTTTCAAACAAGTCCTTCCAGTCGAGCCAGCCGCTCTGAAACAGAAACGAGAAGCTATCAAGAGAATCAACTTCTCCCTCGGCCGTCTAGCGATATGCACACAAGCTGCGGGGGCCATTGGATTACGGCAAAATTAACCGTACCCAGAGAGAGAGAGGGAGAGAAAGACGGGCCGAGTCTACGGCATCCGCACGAGAACACAAGGCGTGGAGAGGCGTGCTTTCTAGTTTCCCAGGAGGCCGTAGCCAGCATGGGGCATTCCACGGCTCGCTCGCGGCAAGGATTCGATATTGCGTATAAAGCCAGCAGCCGCCGCGATTACAGGATGGACGAAGGATCTTGCCTGCGTTTGTTTACGTTCGACGAGTGGAAAATTGCACGCTTTACGAGCCGAAGATAGCTTGGCTTTGCGTCTGATTGCCGGCGCGCGAACCTGCAGAGGTTGGATCACGAGTGAGCCATCAGATTTAATATGCTTTTGCCGGCTTTATACGTTAATGTTGTTCTCTTGTCTCTGTTCGAGAATGTGCCGATGTATAAATCATTGGGTAAACCCACGTCATTAGCTTTTTCGAAAATTAACCAAATAAAGCTTGACAGGTTTTTAATAAGCATTTTATCTTGTTTGCAATCTTAAGTTTTAGTTAATCAAAAAATTACCCAAAAAGCCTTTTAGTTTTCACCATTAACTGGCTCTAAACGCGTTATTTAAAAACAGTGATTAGTGCACACTCGCCAAACAAACAATCCCTCCTGGCCAAATACCTTTTCCTAGCCACGCGCGCCGCCCAAAAAAGAATCCAGCCCAGAAAAAGAGAACCAACCCAACACGTGCGTCGGTAAAGCCAGTCAATTAGCCTCCACCGTGCTCGAATTTCCGTGCACCTCGATCTCACCTGACGCTCTGGGCGTGGGCGGCGTAATTACAGCCGCACCTAATTATATGCGCGCGACCTACTCATATGTACACAAAGAGCCATTTAAGAAAGTGGAAAAGCCCATATAGCACTGATATACTATTGCCGATCGCTTTTCCGCGTTGATTGCGAAAATTCGACCTGCCGGCAACTTTCGTCTTTGCAGCGTGAACTTTCTTCTATGCTTGCGTATGAAGCTGCGATTAGTGCAGTGGCGTTCGGGTTAGAACGACAGAAGAAAGAAATAATGCTGCGACGTTACGTGCAGCTGTAATTGCGGATTGTTTGTTTCTATTAGGCTTTGTCCGAGGATGCATTAGTCGAGCTAGGAGAGACAAGTGGACGCGTCACTTTCGTTTTTTGTCCCTTTTAGACGGACGCTTTTGTGTTAAACGGAAATTCTTAAG
>JAPYZA010008704.1:0-14275 GCA_030522685.1 Eupelmus azureus | reverse complement strand
TAAAGTAAAATAGCTTTTATTTTTCTGGAAAATAAAAATTCGTTGTTACCCCTTTTCTTTTGTTTTTAGTTCAGCTGATCAAAATGAACAAAATACATCATCAATATCAAAAAATTCACCCCCATTTTGCTAAGTTTTAATGAGTTATTTGAGAAATTTCAAAAAGTAGCCAACTTTCCATGGATTTTCCAGCTTTGAAAAATATATTTGTGTCATCTTAGTATTTTTCCTTTATTAAATATTACGTAAATTATCCACAGTCTAAATTTTATCCAATTCCACCGATCCAATCTTGAGATATTAGGTGTATGAACAAAGAAAAAATTTTTTTACCACTGTGCGCCCCCATCGCCATCGCTGCTGCCGTCACTTAGGAGGCACAAGTTAGGCCCTGTTCCTCCTTACTCTCTTCCGACGGAGCTCGAGAGGGGCCTCTCCAGTACTTCTCACTCTCCAGTAAACCAACAGGTTGCGATCATACAGACACCACTATGGATGATTCGCCGCCGGTCTCATTCCTTACATTTGCTAATCAAACATCTAACCAGCTTACCTCGATTGCTTCTTCTAGAAATGTAATGAAAATGGATCTGGTTGCAATTAAATCAGAGCTGGCTTCTCTTAATGTGAGGATCTTAAAGCAACAAATAAAACTTGAGGATCATTTGGTCTCTGCAAATTTGTCTCCGCATCTTGTTGACCCTTGCGAAAATCTTTTTTCTGGCATCCTATCAGTAGTCAAAGATGATAAGAGCGTGTTACTTTTTATCCCTGCCTATAAAAATCACTTGAAAAATCACATGAAAAGTCACGTTAAAAATTATGTCAAAATGTCATCTGACTTTTTTTCTATGAAATATCGTACAGCAATTCATAGAATTTAAATTTACAATACTAATAGATCTATCCAGATGGATAAGTATTAATCACAAAATTATTCATATTATTAGTATTAAATTAGTATCAGTATTATAATTTATCATGAAAAGTTTTGAACGAGCGAACAAGTGTATTTTATGGAAAATTGTACAATTTTCACTGGTAAACATGCATTTACTTATTTCTCACTATTCTTTTCTTATTTATACTGAATTTTTCTAAAATACCAGTGGAAATTGAATAATTTTCTATAAAATATAAGTACTTGTTCGTTCGTTCAAAACTTTTCATGATAGATTATACATATACTAATAATTTAATAATTTTGTGATTAACACTGTGGATAGATCTATTAATATTATAAATTCAAATTCTATGGATTGCTGTATGGTATTTTATAGAAAAAAAGTCAGATGACATTTTGACATGATTTTTTAATTAACTTTTCACGTGATATTTCATGTGACTTATATAGGCAGAGATCATTCTTAAAGCCATTGGTTTGCAGAACCATTCGAAATTTATACTTTCACTTAAAAATTGGCTTTCTAGAGCAAATGCATCTACTTCTCAAGAGTCTGATCAATATTGTACTTTTGCATTTGTGGCTAAATGTTCATCGGAGGCGGTCAGGAATGACATTCCCTTTGCGTCCAACAAACTCAAAGATTATAACGCTCAGTCTCTTTTTAAGGCAGATGGCAATCGTCGTATCTTCTTGGGTGCTCTTTGGCCGCGTGAGATCCAGCTGGAGTCTGCTGCAATTGCCGCTACCAAGCGGCTCAACTATGCGCACCCGGTCTTTCGCAACCTCCGTGTGTTTATGCGTCCAACCCGTGACTCTCCACCTATTCTCATAAATTCCAAGGATGATCTTGCTTCTTTGTCTCCTCATATTTTAACTTGACGGCATCCGGGTCCTCGGACTCTCTCCTCTCACACCTCTCACCGTCTCTCAATCTTACCTAGGCCTGCCAATTATAACATTTACCCTCACGTATTAAAGGTTGCGCATATTAATGCAAATCGTCTCAAATCTCATTTTAACATGATTGAGCACCGCTACATATCTGAAAATTACGACATATTTGCTATTTCTGAAACATTTCTTTCTTCTCACGATTACACCTCGACCGTTGATATACAAGGTTACAGGTGTTTCAAAGTAGATCGCCTGGGTGCGGATGGCGGGGGTGTAGGCGTGAATGTTCGCAATTCTTTTCAAGTTTTTATCATTTTTCAATCTTATTTTCAATTTAATAATTCCCCTGAATATCTAGTTCTTAATATTTCAGTTAATAGCCATAGCATTATGTTCATAGTTATGTATGCCCGTCCAAGATTCAGATATCCTGCAGAATTTTTTAAAACACTCAGAACCTACAACTCTTCTTTCAATAATATAATTATCACTGATGATTTCAATATGAATCTTGCTACCGTTAATGATAAGTCTAAGTATTTTCATGAAAGAATTGAGAGACTTTCACTCTACCTTGTTCCTTCTGAACCTACTCGTAACACTATAACCTCAACTACAATAGGACACATCTTCGGGAATAATCCTCGACTTTATTCCCTAGTTGCATAATGTACTATTAATCCCCATATAAATACTTACGTCAGCTCACTCTAATTAATTATCTAATTATTAATTATTAATCTGTATTAGCTTTTAGTACCTAATGGTATTTCCGCGTCCATGCTTAAGTTATCTTCACCTGCAATTTCAGATCATCTCACCAAACTCATTAACACTTCTCTTATTGAGGCTACTTTTCCATCATTTTGACGTCAAGCCTTTTAACCACCCCTCTCTAAAAAGAACCCACCTTCAGATCCCAGCCAAACGCGGCCTATTGCTATCCTACCTAAATCATCTTCTTGACCCTTGTCAAGATGGGAGACATAAATGGCTATCTACTGACAGACGGGCATGATTCCAAATTCATACGTAAACTGGCGGACGAATTATCACTCCAAATTATACAGCATGACTCCACACATCACACCCCTACGTCGCACACGTGGCTCGATGTAATGTTTGTGGATAATAGTGATCCCATACTTGATTATAATAATTTTCCTGCGACTTGGTACATTCCCCACAATATTATTGATGTCACGCTTCAATTACGTGTGGAGAACGTAGCAGGCAAAACTTTCCAATATAGAGAGTATAAAAAGATTGAAATCGAAGAGCTGGGTGCCTATCTCTCTGGCTGTGACTGGTCGCTCCTAGAAGCACAGGACATCGACGTGAGCTGGGCGCTCGAGCAGCTGGAAGGGAATCTCATTGGTGCCATTAATTCTCTTTCGCCTTTAAAGACATTTTAAAGGGACATTTTCAGGTAAACTGCCTTGGGTCGACGATGAGCTGTTTCATCTCTACAGGAAGCATGACGCCACATACAAGCGGTATCGTCGGACTGGGGATCAAAAATATCTCGACGAATTCCTTGAGCTACGCAAGTTATCTCAGCAAAAAACAAATGAAGCATGGATTTCTTTTTATCATTTCAAGCTGTTCGACTCACTGAAAACTAACCGCAATACCTGGAACGAGCTGCGTAATCTGGGACTTCTGCTAAGAAAGAATGAGGTGCTAAATGGCTTCACGCCTAAGGTTTTGAACGCGCACTTTGCTGGTGTGTCTATCTCCTCGTCAAAGGTGAGCGATGTCCTGGGCGACATCGTTGCATCAACGTCTGTTGAGGTTTTTGCTTCAATGACGTAAACGTGTCTGGTGTCGTTCTGGCCATCGGTCACTTCACCTCAAAAGCCCGAGTAGCAGATGGCATACCACAGAATGTGACTCTCAAGTCTCTGCCAGTGATAGCTACCCACATAACAAGACTTTTTAATGCCTCTCTCAAAAGTGGTATTTTCCCGGCCCTTTGGAAGAGGGCACGTGTTTTATCACTCAATAAATGCGCGGCGCCGTCATCTCCATCTGACTTTTGCCCTATTTCGCCCTTTTGCCCTTTCGACTTTTGCCCTTTGTTTGTACTTAATCGATACAATAATAAATGATATCTATCTATCTATCTACCTATTTCAATGCTGTGCTTTCTTTCAAAGGTGCTGGAGAAGATTGTACACGGGCAGGTTTCGGAACATTTCGAGAGGCGGGGTGGTCTTGACCCTCTGCAGACTGGTTTTCGTCAGCATAACTCCACTCAGACTGCTCTGCTGAAGCTAACAGAGGATATCCGGGCGGGTATGAGTTGACACATTTTCACAATACTTTTGCTCTTTGACTTCAGCGAGGCGTTCGACACGGTCTCACTTACTCACCTGTTCCCGCTGCAAGCGGAAACTTACGGCAGGAGAGAACTTAAAAACACAAAAACTCAAATTTAAGTGACTTATTTTATATTTTCAAAAAGCGATCTATTTGCCTCCGAGGTTAAAGCAATACTGGCTATATTGTAACGGGATTAAATTTAGTAAATAAATAAATTTGTCGACAACAATTGCACTTTGCTCGGGTCCAACATGAGCTCCAGCGATGCGGCTGAAGTGGCGCGAGGACGTTAGCCACTTGTACAATGACCACTTTATGTATTGCTGAGTGCCCGCTACAACGAGTGACATCACCTTATCACTCGTGAAATTTAACACAAATTTGTCGGTTGCTCAGCTTATGTACAGTGTCGTCTGTACCCGCGCAGGCGGCGGTATTCAGCGCCAGGGTAATCAGGATTCGAGTCAAAATAAAACGCGAACACGAGAGTTAAAGTAAAATTACAAGAAATTAGGCGCGCCCACGCCACGAGAGTTGACTCGCGAGGAAACTTCCCTCTCGTGGAAAAGCGCGTGGTTATTAATCCGACGCGTCGCGCTCTCTCCAAGTCGCGCGCACGAACACACGCTCTCTCTCTCTCTCTCACACACACGCACACTCGCGACAACGCATGAACAGAAAACGGTTACTCGCTGCACGGTATCCACCCGGAGTGGAGAGGATTCACGCAAAAATACACGAAAGTGCAGCGGAGTAAACGGGCGCAAGCCCGTACTCGCGTGTACTCCGGTGAGAAATATAAAAGCCTGCAGACGTACCTTACAACTGCGCTCGCTCGAGTATAAAAGAAACGGCTACGACAAAGTTGGCTGTAGTGGCTCTCCTATCTTCTCTTAGTTGATGCAGTGGGTCGACGGTCGTGCGTCTCTGGTGCTTTTTTACCACCGTAAAAAGAGCCGGTAACTTTTTTCTGTACTGTGCAGTAACGCGCGCGAAACGGCAATCTCGGGTAAGGCTAGTTCGCGGCGTCTTTCTCGTTCTTCCGCTCGTATCAGGTCGACAACGCGTGCGCGAGTCTAGCGCAATCTGCGCAAGTCGAGCGTCACGTGCACGCAGCGCGAAAATAATTCAAATTTGAATTAATTAATTCGCGTATCTCCGCAATAGATAATAACGAATTTGCTTTGCGCACAACGGCCATCAATTGTTTTACAAACTAAATCTTTACATATAATTAAGACGTATGTAGTTACATTTTGATTTGAATTGTTCAAATATTCATTTTCTGGTTCACGTAACAGCTTCGCTTATAATAAATATATCTAACGAAATATCGATCTGTAACATCACCTACTGAATAAACGTCAAAACTTAGGCTTTTCTAGGGACACTCTTCAATGGTTTTCTTGCTATCTTACCGGCAGAGAGCAGTTAGTAGTCACCAGGTCTGCTGGTAACTCCCCCTGGATCGGGACCATCCGGGGAGTGCCTCAGGGTTCTGTGTTGGGACCTTTGTTGTTCATTTTTTTCATTAATGACAGTAGTAGAGCCTTCAACACTAAGCGCGTCAGTCATTTATTATACGCTGATGACTTACAAATCTATATTCAGGTTCCGATTAGTGGTTTGGCTGGGGGGGAATGCGGAAATGGAGTCGGCTGCTGCGACTGTGTCCGAATCCGCTGCGGGTGCATCACGTAGGCTTAACACCGGCATGACAAAAGCTATTATTATCCGGCAGTTTAAGTACATAAATCGTATTAGTGACATGGATCTGCCTTATGTTCGCATGGGTGATGGGGTATACGTGCCCTTTTCGGATACGGTCACGAGCCTCGGTCTCGTGCTTGACTGTAGATTCTCGTGGAAACCTCATGTAGATGCGGTTACAAATAAATTTAATCGAGTTTTGTACAGTTTACGATTTTTTATATACTATACTACCCAGGCTCTATGTAGGCAGTTGGCTGCGGCTCTGCTGTTCCCCATCTGGACTACTTCTCGGTAATCCTGCTCGACGCGACTCAGGAATTACGACGACGATTGCAGGCGTTGCAGAACTCCAGTGTGCGTTACGTGTTCGGTGTTAGAAGGGAAGAGCATATCACTCCGTACAGGGAAAAGTTGGGTTGGCTGCGTATTGACGGTAGGCGCTCCTACTTTATATTACTCCAAATGAACAAAATCCTTCGCATAGGCCAGCCCAGCTACTTAACTTCATTATTTACTAGGCACACGCCCAGGGACCCTGTCCGGGTTGAGGTGAAGGAGCTTTTAGTTCTATTGTGGCTCACTAAATTTGGAAATCTCTCTTTCCAGGTTGAGGATGCGCTCCAATGGAATGCACTCCCATCATCTAGTAGAAATTTATCATCCCTTTGGTCTGTTAAGAAAGCACTTGAGCGGTACCTGCTGGAGCTGGATTACCTTTTGCTCTTTGTGTTATGTGCGCTTGTCCTAATTTATTCTAATTTAGTTTATGTTTTCGGTCGAGAGCATATATTTATTGAGCGAATGAATGAATGGCTGCGGGTTAATTTTCTGTATCATTTTCTGGTTCTGCGTCGGTATCGTCCCCTTTTACAGTCCCCGTTTTTATTTTTATTTTTACATTGTACATTGACTGATAGATAACACACGGTTTACAATACTTGTATTATAAGTTTTATTTGTTTTATACTCTTTGACGACTGCGCTAAACTTTTTTTACCTAGTTTTAAGATTTGACGGCGATTTTGTTATCTGTTAATTATTTAGTGCAATATTTGTAAATTTATATATATATATATGCAAATAAAACTACATCTATCTATCTATCTATCAAGTCGGCTTTAGAGTGGGCCACAGTACGCAGACAGCCCTTTTAAAGATTCTTGAAGATGCTCGCAGGGCTGAAGACCAGCGCATGATGACAGTGCTCATCCTCTTTGACTTCAGCAAGGCACGATATCTCATGCGCGATTACTTACGAAGCTGCGCAGAATCAACTGCAGTGATTAGGTCATTCGCTGGTTTGCCTCCTATCTCGGAAGGCGCTCTCTAGCAGTTTCGGATAAGTTGGGTGCTCCATCTTCTCGACTTCTCACTACCACCGGTGTTCCTTAGGGTAGTTGACTTGGCCCTTTACTTATTTCCATTTTCAATAATGATCTGCCCTCTGTGTTAAAGTCAGTCAAGCACATACTCTTTGCTGACCATCTGCAAATATACCAATCATTGTATCCAGTCGACCTAGCGTCTACAGTGGCTGCTCTCAACTCGGAGATTGCTTCAATCTTAGCCTGGTCCACTTCTAATGGTCTTCAGCTGAACGGCAACAAAACCCAAGCGCGATCATGTTACTTCTCATCGACTTCATCTTGGCTGGCTCTCTGATGATAATCGCAGACAGCTCTTCGAAGCTGCCTTAGCTTTTAACATCCTCTCTCATAACAACCCACAGTACCTTGCTTCGAAGTTTCTTCTTGCTAATCGTGACGCTATTGTCAGTACTTCGGAAAGACGTCCTCCCCCTGTACTTACGTACTCTACTCATAGATCCAATGTCCTAAAATACTCTTTTGTATATACGGCCACGGATCTAATCAATAACTTTCCATCGTCCCATCCTCCGTTTGACCATACAAATTTTGCCGGTTTTAGGCGGTCACATTTGCGCTTGCTCATGGCTGGTGAATTCGATGCGTAGCGTAACCGGGCTGAATCTCTGGGAATGCATGATAACCTGCTTCAAGATTAGTACATGGACTTTATGTGCACTAGATCACTAGTCAATTGTTTATTTAGTGATTCTCTTAACTAATAATTACTTGAACTAGTTCCTAATACAATAGCAATTAAACTTGAAATTATATTTTGTTATTTACTTGTAAGTACAACGTACTACCGAGTACAATGGAGAGAGAGAGAGAGAGAGAGAGAGAGGGGGGGAGAATGAGATAGAACACGGTAGAAGTAGACGCTTAAGCGCGGAGAGTATAACTTGGTATAGTAGGGAAGTTTGGTGCGGAGTAAGAATATATGTAAAGGTGAATAGCCGAGCGAAAAATAGAGACGGAAATAAAATATAATGTAAAAATAATAGTATAAATACGGGAATGTAAATTAGAAACAGAAGAGCTAGTTAATTGAAAGTTCGCGGTCAAAGTCAATTCGATTAGAGTAGTCATAGGAGAAGAAGGCGCGCGAGTCGGAAAGACGTTAGGCGGGAAGAGCGAGGGCGAGCGTCCTTCCGCCCTCAGTGAATACAGAGTCTTTGAAGCGAGCGGTTGTACGTGCGTGCGCCGTGTGTGTGTGTGTGTGTGTGTGTGTGTGTGTGTGTGTGCGTGTGTGTGTGTGTGCGTGCGTGCGTGCGTGCGTGCGTGCGTGCGCTCGTGCGTGCGTGCGTGTGTGCGTGCGTGCGTGTGTGCGTGCGCGTTAGACTTTGGGAATAGGTAATAATCGCGATAGAGATAGAGTAGGTAATAAATGAGTGGTATCAGATAGAATTTTGCGGAATAATAGACGAATCATTTGATAGCTAAGTTGTAGACATTTTAATAGTTTTTAAAATAAATTGAGAATAGTTTTGAGTTTAATTTGCGTTTTATTATTATTATTATTATTATTATTAGTTCCTAGAATTTCCAATTTCAGAGATTTTAGGTGGATCAACGGGTAGCTGAGCAGAGTAAATCAGCGAATCACCAATCACGCCTTCCCGAGCGTGATTAATTTGACAGAGTCTCCCTGTGTGAAATTAGAAGAATAGAATATTATAATAGTGTAGAATATTGTGAGCGGGTTCGGGATTGCTGGCGGAAATACCCATCCGTCAGCAAAAGCACAGTGTCACAAGTAATTCTTATTTTATACTATGTTATTTACATTCAATTTCTATTTTTGTTAATTCCTGTATATTTATTTATGTGCCAGACAGGGTTATACCCCAAGGCCGAATAAAGATTGTCTAATGAGTTCTTAGGAATTTGATCTTCAACGAACCAAGCTGTTACTAGCAATATCTATTTATTTATAAGTCGACGTTTCGGAGGATTTCCTACCTCCCTTTTCAAGAATAACAAAAATTATAAAGTTTTTTACAATTAGATGTTATAAATAATTATAAAAATAAAGGAAAAATTCGTGTAGACACAATTACACACCTTAATAAATAGTATTACATTTTTTACATGGTTAGGTATGAAAGCAGAATTATAGTCATCTATAATATTACTAAAAAAACGAAAAGTCCGTGTTACTTAAAAGTATAAATCAATAAATTATGAAATCTAAACAGTCGTTAAAAACCACGTACGCATGTCACGGACACCTTGCGCACTAGCAAAAATCCTGAGAGCGCCTTGGCGAAAAGCCATTGTCAGGGCGGTCAAAAGGAAACTGACGCTAGTCGCGAAAATTTCCGACGAGATTCGCGAAAACTTTTTCAAAAAATTTCGACGTAGAGAGGGGGAAATGGAGTTTATCCATTCTACTCACTACTATCGTAGCAGAAGCTACGCAGAGGTGGCACGCATCGAGCGCCGCCTAGCTCACGCTTGCAGAGAGTCTCTCGCAGCGCGCGAGCCAAAACGGGAAATTTTCGCGACTAGCGTCAGTTTCCTTTTGACCGCCCTAACAATGGCTTTTCGCCAAGGCACTCTCAGGATTTTTACTAGTGCGCGAGGTGTCCGTGACATGTGTATGTAGTTTTTAACGACTGTTTAGATTTCATAATTTATTGATTTATACTTTTAAGTAACACTTACTTTTCGTTTTTTTAGTAATATTATAGATAACTATAATTCTGCTTTCATACGTAACCATGTCAGAAATGTAACACTATTTATTAAGGTGTGTACTTGTGTCTACACGAATTTTTCCTTTATTTTTATAATTATTTATAACATCTAATTGTAAAAAACTTTATAATTTTTGTTAGTCTTGAAAAGGGAGGTAGGAAATCCTCCGAATCGTCGACTTATAAATAAATAGATATTGCTAGTAACAGCTTGGTTCGTTGAAGATCAAATTCCTAACAACTCATTAAAAAACTATATCTACGAACGAATTTCCAACTTTACATTAAATATTGTCTAAGTCTCTCTCTCTCTCTCTCTCTCTCTCTCTATACCTCTCTCTAGAGGCTGGATTAGAGGTTAACCCCGACCTCAAGATTAATCCGCGTATTGTAATACATGATCTGCCGATTGACCTCGAGGGGGGTGACATTGTGAAATGGCTAATCGAGCAAAATCTACCCGATTCTAAAATCAATGATTTTAAAGTAGTCTACCTATATCCCGCGCATAATAAGAAATACCGTTCTTGCATAATAGAAACGCTTCCAGAATACCGCGCTAATCTACTCAATCGCCAGCGAGTTAATGTTAATTGGGTTCAATGCCGCGTGAATGATCATATGTCGATACTTCAATGCTTTAAATGCTCCAAATTTGGTCATACTGCAAAGTCATGTAATAGCGATCCTTGCTGTGCTTACTGCGCTGGTCTACACTGCACCAAAGATTGCAATTCCCAGAGCGAATTAAAATGTACAAATTGTATTTCTACGAAGTGCGCATCGGTGAATCATGCGGCGGATGGCAGAGGTAAATGCATTATTTTGCGAAAAAAAATTGAGCAGAAAATTTCTTTTATGAATTATGGTAATTAATTCCTTCAATGATCTGAAAATCGCACACTTAAACGCTCACTCGAGGCGCACTTCGCTGATGTCATGACGTTGATGGTCGAGAGGGGGTTACAAGTGATGGCCCTTAGCGAGTCCTGGCTAAAACCCAGTAGTTCAGCGAGCCTTTTTAACGTTACTAATTACTGCCTTTTCTGTCACGATAGGCTCGGCCTGGGTGGCAGCGGTGTTGCTCTCTACATTCACGACTCGCTTAGGGTTAGGGTGGTGGCGCAGTCCTCCCGGCCACAAACTTACACACTTGGTCCTGAATTTTTATTTATGCAAGTCAAAACCGTCAAAACTTCGATTCTGCTTGGTGTAGTGTACAATCAACCGGAGTCTGCCAAGCGTGGTTATTGGAGCAATGTTAAGGTGACGATACTCAACTGCAACGTTGCTTATACTTTTCTTGTACTGCTCGGTGATCTCAACATTAATTGACTCGCTGCTTCCGATCCCAATAACCTGCTAACAAATTTAAAAAAACTCCTTTGCTGCTTGCGGCCTTACATGCCTCCTATTTCGCTCCACGCCCCACGTTAGCAACTCGCATACAGCCTTAGATTACATTTGCGTTAGTGACTCTGTTCGCGTTTCGTCTTACGAGTAGACTTCTAGACCGGAGACTTTGAAGCACGACGTTTCACATTTCCTCACATTTCCCGTGCCTACGCCTGAACCTCGAACGGTCTTGCGTCGCTCGATTAGTCGTTTTGATGGCGCTCAGTTTTACCATGAACTTGAGAGTATCCAGTGGCAACATACTATTTCTCTGCGATCTATTGATGATAAAGTCAACCTTTACGACAAACATGTGCTCTACCAAGTAGTAACCCTCAGGAGAAAATCCTCTCCCTGGTTTCTCCGGGATCTGAAATCGGTGATCAATGAGCGCAACAAGCGATGGAGGAATTTCAGATGATCTCGACGACAACAAGACCACGACAGGTACAAAAAACTGCGAAATAAGGTAAAGATCGAGATTCGAAATGCCATGTGCAAATATTATCGAGGCAAGTTTCAGAACGCGAGAGGATCAACGAAACATTGGCGCTGCGTCAATGACTATCAGTAGACTCGAGTGTCAGCTCTGCCTCCCTACCAGCAGACATTAATGTCATCAATGATTATTTTGCGGGTGTAAGCCAGCCTCTGCCTTTTCATGACCTGCGCCCTACAGTTACAAACGCGCCTGACCAGCGCTTCTATTTTAGGCATGTCACGGCTTCTGATGTTTTTGATACAGTTATCTCGGCACGTTCGAATGCCTGAGGTCCGGATGATATGCCGCTGAATTTTATCAAACAGTGTCTCCACTCGATTCTGCCTACTCTTTTAAACATCTTTAATCGCTCGTTACAGGCAGGAGTTTTCCCCTCGCCTTGGAAAAGAGCGATCATTCGCCGTTTGTTGAAGCGCGAGCCACCTCTCGAAATAGAACATCTGCGGCCGATCAGCATTTTATGTGCCGCTTCGAAGCTGATCGAATTGATTGCTTATAAACAAATAGCCGAGTATATTGTCGCTAATGACATCCTGGACCCTTTTCAATCAGGGTTCAGAAAAAAGCATAGCACTCATACAGCGCTCATTTCGATCGTAGATGACATTCATCTATCTATTGATCGAAAAAATGTAGTTTTGCTGGTAGGCGTTGACAATTATTAACCGGGAGGCTTCACTCTCTACTGCGAGGGTCCCTTCAATGACCTTCAGGGGATTGCGGAGCAGGTCAATTCTGATTTCGAGGCTCTCGCCCGCTGGGCCGATTCCAACAGGCTTATCATCAACGCCTGGAAGACGCAGGCGATCTGGCTGGCCTGGCGCAATTTCATCTGTCGCCTGGACTCTCTTAACTTGCCTAACGTCGAGCTGGATGGTCACCCGTTGGTAGTGGCGGACTCGGTAAAGCTCCTGGTATTCACCATCGACAGTGGGCTCACCTGTACCCAGCAGTGTGCTCAGAAGGCTAAAAAAAGCTTTGCAGCTTTATCTTGCCTCCGGAAACACGGCGACTTGATTCCGCGTGACGTCAGATTGCTGCTTATTAAAACGCTGGTCTTCCCGTATTTCGACTACTGCTCCGGTCTACTCTTAAATTTGTCGGGCGAGCTCTGCCTTAAACTTTAGCGCTGTAAGAATGTGGCCATTAGATTTACTTTGTCTCTGCCTGCTAGCCAGTATTCTGAGATTTGAAGAACCTAGGAATCTGTTCGAGAAATTTCATTTCCGCTCGATCGACGGGATTGGTTCGCAGCATCGCACAGAGCTCGATCTCGAAATTCGTTGGGCGCGCCTCAAATTCTTCAAATTCTCCTTTACCGTAAGGGTAGCTAACATATGGAACGAGCTAGCTCTTAGCGTACATTCACTGTTCCGGAACAGGGCTCTCAAGTCAGCGTTTTTAGCATTTATACTGAAGCGAGCTCGCGAAATCGCGACTTAGCGTTGTTTTTAAATTTGTAAAGATTTTATTTTAGATGTAACACTTTTATGTGAAATAACGCCTGTGATATTTTTAACTATCTTTGTTCTTACTCGGAGAGGTCCAGGCCTCCGCATAAGGGATTTGGCTTAAACTGCACAGAACTTTTCCTTGCCATGCCACATTGATACGCGTATATAAATATGCAATTTTGTAAGACTCTCCGCGCGTTTGAATGTTCGCGCCATACTGCCAGCGGGCAGTAGAGAGTGCACTTCGCAGGCGCACCGCTAGGTGGCACACACCTGCCCCCGGCTATCACGCCGTAGGAAACGCTACCTCCGGTAGATATACCCCCGACGCCCGGTCCGCACGGGCAGTCTTTCGCTCACCCGAACACCTTTCCGTAGATAGTCTTTGGAAACCACTATAGTTCGAAGTGAATAGAGGACGTTTTATAGTAAATAATTAAATAATTGTCTTTATTTAATTATCGCCCTCACGAGGCGTGCCTCGTTTTTCGGGATCACTCCGGATACACCCTCTTCCTTTTCCTATCCTCCCCTTTGGGTGGTGTAGCCTTCAATAAGCCGGGCGAGCTGGCGAGCTTTCTCTCGTCCAGACTCGCTCCAAGAGTCGACGTAGAGGGGTTAGTGCTGTGTCCTCCCTCTACGCTACGCAGAAGCCTCGCCGGGGGATCACAGTCCCAGCGACTGGCACCGAGGAGCTCACTTCGCATCATCTTCGAGCTTCCCAGCGCTCTGATACCGCACCAAGGCGTCAACTCCACCTGCAACTCGCTCTGATCCGACAGCACCCCAGCTCTCCATCATCGCTCTCGCCAGACCTGCAGCAGCAAGGACATCAGACACACAGTACTTTGACGCAGCCGCCTGAGATCGCCTTGTGTCGAAACCCCGAGCGCTCCGCAACCTTTGCATCAACATGCAAATTTGTGCAGTTATAGACTCTAACGATGAATAGTTTTGTAGATATCAATATGTGACATTTTACAAAAATCATCGTAGTCGATAATACCTGAAAATCCCTT